>OU744316.1:103926411-104055532 GCA_916610145.1 Eristalis arbustorum | reverse complement strand
GGTAGGTAGTAGCGATTGGCATAGAGAATGGATCTCCTTCCTCTGCTACGGAGGAGGCTGCACCACATCTTGCGAGTTCATCGCCATTACGATTAGTCAGTACGTTACAATGTAATGCTCAGACATTTCATTGAGAGACAGTCTGCGATGTCAGAGATGTGTTTAAAGTATATGTGATATTTTCTACGGGCAATATGGTAAACTGGAATTGGACAACACCGAAGCTCTAAAGTGTGCACCGATGAGCGTCTGAAGACTCCTAAGCATTGAATGTGCTAAACGTAATTCGACTTGTTTTAGGCAGAAGTACTCTTCGAACAGACGAAAGGAGTGAGGAGAGAGTAGAGTCTATATCGTACTTCGAAAATCGTTAAGTCATTAAGATTCGTGGTGCCCTCCCAAGGCAAATACTGCATCATATATGTAGGTACGGTCCTGTGTGCGAGGATGCTGCATGGAGCTGTACAAGCTTATAGATGAAGCCTGGGCGTCCGCAACTAGGAAAATCTTTCAGTCCAAGCGTACCGGTTCTAGAAAGGAAAGTGCGAACCTACGATTTGAAGACGTTAAGGGGCTTGGTCCGTGAGCAGGGGAAGACATCTCAGGTTCGGTTCCATGAGAAGCCGGCCTCAGAAAAAGGTATGGATCGAAAGAAAAGAGGAATATTACTAAAATTCCCATCCAGGAGCAATGAAGGAATAAAAATCCTTTCCAAGGTGGCTAATAAAAATCCACGAAATTGTCCAGAATAGGAGTAGCTAATGTACAAGAGGATAGACATAAAGATTCGTCTTGTTCTTCAGTTTTGTGTGACGCTTATTTCGGGGGTAAAACGAAGCCTCAACCAAGAGCTATGTAGCTGCCTCCCATTTCGTGCTCAAAGTTGTTTGAGGTACTTGCGTGAAAACTCCGTGACCTCTAATACGTCGTTGCAGAGATTCGGAAATGAAGATTTTTCATGACTGGACAACTAAATGGCTCAACCACCTTCTTTAGTGGAGCCATGAATGGACAAATATGCGCATGCTGCAATACACCTTGTACAAGTCGTTTAAATCCAACCTCCAGGTGCCATGAATGCGAACAGAACTGAAGACTAAAGACGACAAGGTTCTAGAAGTGACAAATAGAGCGCAACACTCTGGCCACCGTTGAAATAAATCGAACGGACCATGTTTTCGCACAGAAAGGACTGTATTGAAAGCATTCATTTTTGGTCTAACAGTCGACAGTGGTAAAAGTCTGACAAACTCTATCAGTTCCTTGAGGGAACGCTTGGAGGCTACAATCGTCTGAAGACTCATGCCAAACCACTGAAGATTGTTGTCACTTCAGCTGAGAATGTTAATGTACACGAATGGATGAATATGGTATACAGCGAGCTTATTAAAAAGTTTGTGGTGCACCGTGGCGTTGTGGGTATGTACGTCGACCTCAACCGCGACGTCGTAGGTTCGACCCTCGTCTATGCGACAAAAATAGTTTTCACGGTATCACTTCTTTCGAGTCACTGACAACACTTCTGAAAAAAGCTTCTCAAACTTGGCCGTCCCTTCCACTAGTGAAAGAACAGTAGCACGCACAACACGAGTGCTTGCTGAGAAGCTAGGCCATGGCCCTCAACGGGCTCTAGCGTCACCCATATTATTATTATACTATAATCAAAAAGTATGATTGTGTAGTCTATGTCTACCTTTTAAATAGTGCCGTCAGTCCCAGTCAACTCACTATTAGGTGTGTGTACCAATGTGTCCAGCTACTTTGTCTTGCAATCGCCTGGGTCTCTACACACCCCTTTCCAAATTTATTCTTTCATTATCCTGTTTCACGTGATTTGTGTATATTTCCAGAGAATATTCTCGTAATTGTGAAGACGGTTTCCAGTCTCCAGGTCTGCAGCGGTTATACGAAATCTGTTCAAAAGTTCTACATTTAATGGAGGAGCTGACATTTGGAGCAACGCCAACCAGACTGTAGCACCAACAACTTCTTAGGTTTCCCTTTTCTCTAGATTTTCACCTGTCCCCTTGGTTAAATGTATCCGTTCATCACTTAAGTCTCCTTTGATGTTGACGGGCTGATTTTTATTTCATCGATGTGGCATTCAAATTTTCCAACAAACAAGGAACGAAATCTAATCACCTACCGCCCTATATTCGCCACATCGTTTCGGTCTAGTCTGCATGTCTAATTGAATCTATTCCACCGTCTGCAGATCTCTTACAATCTCCTTACTGCTTGCATCCGTCACGCTGTCTATCTCTGCCTCATGCCAGTGAGCTTTCCCTACTCAAGCACTCTTCATTTATTTTTCCTTTTGATTACTCCTTTAATCCACGTGGACTTCGAAATGGCTTTGAAACCAAATAGAGTGGGAAGCAAAATCAAATAAAATGCGATACAATTCAATGACAAGAGTCACGATACTCAGCACATCTGACAGAAGGATGAAGTGCTAAAAATACACTCTCATGTCGTGATGAATTATTGAAATCAATACAATTTGTCTGCCAGCCGAAACCGTTCTCGATAAAAATTCTGGTCAAACAAAATGTCGATTAAAATTGTCAATGACGAGATTATTGATTCGAAACAAAAAAAAAACACACCCAAAACGAATGCAAATAGTTGAAGACTTGGATTTTGAATGACAATTGAACTGACAGTGGGTTGATGATTTCATCTGAAATGATGAATCGGTGAGTCTTGTGAGCGAAATTAGAGCTAATTCCGGCTTTCCGTTGAGTGCTGAACATTAATCAGCTCTACAAAAATTGTTCATTCTGCTCATATAGATTGAAGCAGCTGGAAGAACTTCGAAATAATTCATAAAGAATTTCGGGGAATGGTAGATATTCATAACAATTTTTGTTGCAAAAGATGGTGCCATGAGGGAGACGAAGAGAACTTAAGGTCAACACCGAGATCGAGTCATCAACCTTGTGATGAGACAAACTCATGTCATATAATTTAAATCACTTAACTCTGTGGTCCGAACCAAGCGTTGATCGGGACTACCTTCCGCTTTATGATCGATCAAGATTAAATCTAAATGTTGACTAAGACTGCAAGAGCATTATCAGGCCGAAAATTTGATTGCCCAAAATGCTCTTTATATTCCCAATGTGAAATATCATATTCTCTAATGAGAACATAGTCCTTAATGATTTTGATACGTCAGTGTTTTATGGACATGTTTGTAAGATTCGATTTGTAAGTCGCAACTTTCAAAGTCTGCAAAATATTTCGACAGAAACAGTCACTTGTTCAAAATTGGCTCTCTCCACTAACAAGCCTGGCATTTGGCATGGACCACAAAAAAAAAGTCAGGCGCTTAAGCACTGGTGTTCAATTTACAGGATAATTTCCCAATAGAAGACGTTCATCGAATTCAGGTCTCAATTATTCAATTGTTGCCCCCGCAGTGTGGCTTATGGCACAGTCATGTTGAAAGCAAATCTAATTAATGTCTAATCACCCGATAAAGTGATGCTTCTCGAAGCACATGAGGGTCCTCACATAACCAAGGATGAAGATGATTTGGCAATTAAATTGGTCATTTTCTGCCAAAACTTCTTCATCGTAATCAAAGATCCCACGTCGCTTTATGTAGTCGAGTTGCTTTTTTATTTGACTCCTTCTAATAAGGGTGTTGTCCAAGTCAAGATGCCGACCCCTCTCCTGCATTACAGCAATATTGTCGGAACTTTGACCAACTCATTGTTTCATCCAACAGAATCAACAATTTTTAATTGAAATGCGACGAGAAGTCGACAGAATCGAATTTTCATAGTTGTTTTCGATTATTTGTAAAAATTCACCGTTCTTGATTTAGCTAGGAGGAAATTGATGTTGGGTTTATAAATGTTTTAAGATTAGTTGAAAAAAAAACAATCGAAGGTGTTTAAATTCAGACGTACACTAATGACTTTAAGAATATGAGATTCCTCTTAACGAGACTTCTCACCTAGTCCTGTGAAGGGCTTACCCAAACTGGATTAACTCGCCACATTTTAGAGGTTTCCTTTGATATATCGACCTGGAAATGTTCACAGTACTTTTGGTCCTGTAATCGTCGATTTCGTTCTGGTAATGACAACGGCAAAAACACACCACTCTCTGGTAGGCCAATTTTTCGAAAATGTTATGAAACTGACCACCAAGTAACCACTGGAGCTACATCGCTCTAAGTGGTTACATTCTTCAACAACGAAATGCATGTTGCCACAAGAACACAAATCAAAAGGTACTACATTTTCTTAGTTTGACTCGTTGACTGCTATTTCGTACATTTTACTAGAAGAAGAGTGTCGTCTTTAATGTTTGAAAAACTGATGATATCAAGGTCTTCAATTCAAATTAATTATTTGTGATTTTTGTTTTGTTACTTAATAGAGTATTCCATGGAAACTGAGGGATAGCATGCCGGGTAAATCGACTTTCTAGCGAGGGTGGCGTATACGCATTGTTTTTTCCAAGTACGTAATGTGCATATGTATATTATACATCATGAGTATTTGATACAGTCGTGGTGGCCCATGGGGTTGTGAGTATATGCGTCAACGCACTTCAAACTCGACATAGTACTATTGGACAACAAAAAAAAAATTGTTCACTGCCACAACTCTTTCGAGTCACTGACAATGCTCAAAGAGTACTTCGGTTCGGAAAAAAAATTCTTAATCTTGGCCGTTCGAAGTCGGCATAAAACTGCAGGTTTCTTCCCCTACAATAGCAACAAGAGTGGTTGCTGATAAGCTAGTCCCTTGCCCTCTACGGTCTGTATCGCCACCCATATTAGTATTATTATTTGATACTACCGTTTACTAAATGAAGCAGTATTATCGAGTGATATATTGAAATAAGCTGAGTTTTGAAAATTTTTAATACAAATTGGAAAGGTTTTCGGCACCAAAATTTGACTCATAACTGATATTTCACGAGGGACAGTTTTGGAATGCTTCCGCATTGAAGTTTTAATTTCTTCTGTCCGATTCTATGAAATCAAGCAAGCTTCTCACGCAAAATGATGGAGAGGGATTCACCACTAGGTACACGAAAATTATACCAGGAAAATCATCTTTATTGATGAGCAAATATTCACATGTGAAAAGTGGTTCAACCGACAGGATTTAGGTTTGGTCGGTTATGTGTCGCTTATGGTGTTGGCGCCAAGCTGCATTTCTGAGAATGGTAAATCCTTTGGACTTCACAAGTGTCCGTTTTTTAAGCAATGCCTGGTGCTAGGTTACTACGATTATGACATTTTCATACCCATCCAAGCAGAGGACAATTTATCGATGATTGTGCTTTGTATTGCGAATTGGAGGACTTGTCAAATAATTTGTGTTATAATTAATCGCTCGTACAAAACACATTATTGTTTTGAAAAAAAGTTCAGAAACAGTGGGGCACAACACTTTGCTGGTACTTTATACCCGATTACTAAGAATAAACCCCAAAGAAAGCAGTCTAACGTGGTGACCCGCAGAGTTGTGGCTACATGCGCTAACCTCTCCACCAACAATAGCATGCACAACATGAGTCTCAGAAGTGCTCAGAAGATAGGCCCTGGCCCGCTATAAGCTGTAGCGCCACCCATATTATTGTTGTTGAAAGAAGTCTAACGCCAGTTAATCTCATACCGTTTTTAAGCAACAATGCTCTCATCTCTTTTCCCTTTTGAAACCTGCACCCGTTCCAACGAGTATACATGTCTGAAAATCTGCTACCAGGCCGACGAATTGACGATATCTCTCAATTTAAAGCGTCTAAATCCATTATTTTAAGCAACACGAAATTTGATTGTCTATTCAGACAAATTAATTACTATCCGGGATCTCTAACAAATCTTTCACATAATTTGCCTTAAAATCCATAGACGATTTAAATGTCACACCACCAGTAAACTCTGAAGCCACGCCAAAATGCTGCATGTGTCTCTGTACAGACAAAAAACTCAAATCCGATCAAACTTGAGACGACTTAGCGAGTCTGAAAGTTAAAAGTCAATTCTTTTTAACTTTTCGATTTTGGAACTTTTTATTTATTACACCGACTGGCTGAGCTGGGCGACGGATTATTATCAATTGCTGCCAAAAATAGAATCTCCCGTCGAGGACACCTGAAGATGGATAATTCTTATTCAAAGTTCCTATTGAGTAAGAAATTAAAACAGCAGGCGAAGACTTTCGAAACTCATGTCTATTGGCAGACGTTTCGTGGATAATTGGTATCATTCCGACGGATGTGCGGTCAATGCCTGTCTCAAGGTTTAACGAAATCAACGAACTCGGGTGGATGAAGTTTATAGACACTGTTTAAGGATGTGGGAATTGAACGAGTGCCAAGTGGTGCTGCTCCCTGTTGTTGGGTAAGCTAGCCAGACAGGCGATGGAAGGGTTTGTTTAGGCAGTTGCATGTTTATTCGTGGTATTCGTGGGTGATGTGTGATAAAGGGGTACAATCACTTTCAGTTAATCAATGAAGTTATGGGTAACTATACATAATTGGCTGTCTAGCGGCCATTAGGGCAATACTTGTGATGGATGTCAGTTCTATGCAAGTTTCTAGGATTTTGATCAAGATTGGTCAGTGATGATATTCTCGCCATTTAGACACAGTCCGCCGCGAGATAACTAATGAATGAAATTATTACGTTCCCCAAAATAATTTGTCTACGTTTAAAGACAAAAATATGACACGACTCGAAATAGGATACGGCGATAGTAGATCAACTGCGATTTGCTGCAACCATAATGACCTACGATCGATAGACAAATCGTTTAAGCTTCTATTCGACAAAAAGCTGTAGACAGCAGCTTATCGTTAACAACCCTGTTGGAGGAATAAAAAAATATTCGACAAACGTCTGTAATTGGTTGTTGATAATGCAAACAGATCACTTGGAAAACCATCTCTTCTTTCAATAATGTTCTAATATCACTATATTCAAGTTCGAACTGCAACCGGTCCGCCGCGCTGGAGTTGAGAAAGGAGGAGAATACATATGTGTACCCTCGCCGAGGCTTGAAGTGAGACTCGAGTCAGTTGTCTTCCAATTATTCATAAAGTTATATGGAACGCAAACATTGATTCACAGTTTCACTAAACGTTATTCAGTCTTCGCTGTTGAAGGTATACTAAAAGTAAACCATATTCATACTTCGTAAGCTATAACTGAAGCGACGTATCCAACCATGTATTGGTTGCATTTGTTACTCCATGATATTGCTTGGATTGGTGGAGCAACCTGACACCCTTAAAAGCGCGTTGGCGTCTGTATCAACGCCACATTTATACCGCCTGCACACTAAAGATCAACCAACAGCATCATACACTGCCACTGACAGATACCTCTGCTCACGACACGTCCAGCCTAACGGTAGGAGACATTGGACATAAATATTCTTCCAGTAGCAACCTCGGGCAGAAAAACTGCAAAATGTCGGTTGTACCATTCCAACATCAAAGTCCTTGTCAGTATCGGTCTGATAACCATCTTCATCCAGAAATATAAAACATGCTGTCAACTTCTTTAGGAGTCAAAAATGTGGATCTTACCACCGGTGTGGAAGAATTTCCTTCACAATTACACATTTAAATGTTGCTTTAATCAGGCTGAATCATTTTCCAAGGAAGGTACATAAATGAATGTTGATTACCAAAGAACTTCTTTTGACTTACTGACTGACCGGTATAGTTTAAGTATCCTTCGCCCTACTTCTGATTTTATAACGAATATCGTGCTCTTCTGAATATACAAGAAAGCCACTTGAGTCCATAATATTCTTTTTTCACTAATTCAATAATTATTTGTCAGACCAATTGAATCACAATTGACAGAAAACGGAAGGGGTCGGAGGTGTTGCGGACCGATAATGTAGTTCATGCAACGGATTCTATAATAGGGTCGAGCTTCGATTGCGGATGCGACTTACCTTCCACGCAGTCGATCCGCAGGGTTCCATAATCGGTTGGTAAGAATATCGAATGTGGACTAGGAAATGAAACTGTTTAGTGTGTTGCTGCTCAAGCTCCGTTGGAATCCAACATTTTTGACTATTTGTAGGCAGTACACTTTTTTGTAAAATCGTTGTTTAAAATCACAGCGATTAACAAATCTCAGTCGCAGTCACACCTGGGAATCGCAAATTATATCATCATTGCTGCATAGTCCTTTTGAAAGCATTTAGATTTTCAAAATTATCGATTTTAAAAAACATCGATGTTTTCGATGTTTATCGACTTTTAACGTACCTACGCTAATATTCACAAAACTCGAGCACTGGAGGCACATACTGAGTACATTCCCGACCTTACAGCCGATTGGGCCCTTGTCCACTGACGAGAGAAAGGCTAGGGCTCGATTGTCAGTTTCTTTCAGACCCTTCAGCTTATACTTTGTTTTTAATATATACAAATTTATAAAGTTGTTCTAACAGATCGAAAAAGTTCAAAAGCGATTTACAAGACGTGTTACGATTTTTTGCCCAGACGCTCTATCGATGGTGTAATATTTGTTAGGATTATACTTTTCAACCGCATCAAGTAGCTTTGTCTTTGCTAATGGTAATACAAATGTATGTTGTACATGCATTCAATCAATAAAGCACCAGCCGAGCGTTTTGTTTGCCATTTTTGGGGCATTGTTAACGATTGATGAAGGTCGCCGATCATCTGACACATCTTATGTCATTCGACACAAGCATTTCTTCATCTTAAATTCTTTTTCATTTCTCCCAGTTCAATTGTATTAAATTCCCAATTCGTTCTCATTTATGACGTTGCAATCAATTTAAGGCATACATAACTGAGTGCAATTAAAGCGCTTAAAAGAAGAAAAAAATTACTTCCGCGATATGGACCGCTTCCATGCCATCAAAATTCAGTGAAATTTGATCACTTTTTGCCGGTAGCGTAAATTTCACCAGTTTTTTAGCCGAATTCAGCCTTCAAATATTTGTCATTGTTGTATTTTGATTTCTGAGAATATTATTTGTGGATAGCACCCACGGTCGACATCGATCCACTTCACTGTGACTTCCACCTTGAAATGCAATATTACGAAACATCCTTGACGAGTTATTGTGCTTTTTGTACTACCGACTTAAAAAATCGGCTGGTTGCTGACAGAATCTAAACTCTCCTTGAGGAATATGTAGTTATGTCACCCATTCTTGAATTCATTTACAATTTTACTGAAACATTTTTTTCTTATTAGCGAATAAATAAATAATTTAAGAACCCTACTAGTCCATTCCAACATCACAGCTTTCAAAGAATAAAAACACTCCCCCATCAAATAAGTAACTTAAAAAATTATTTCATAACGTTGTGTAATCCTTGCGTAGCGACCAATTCAATTTAATCACTTTCGCGGGCATATGTTTGCCGAGTCCCCCCCCAACTGCACCAGCCAGTCGGCAGCAATTTGTTCGCCCATTTCAAATTGACCTGAATTTGTCAACCAATTCATATTCATGATTGGAAGCAGAAGTAATTAATCACCCACACTGTTCCGCCAAGTCAATACAGTGGTGGTAGATAATTAGCACACACTTACGGTCCGTATTGTATTAACTCTTACGTCCTCAGAAAATTAGCTTCAACTTAATTAGATTCGCAACGCTTGGACGGCCAACAGGAACCCAAAACAAAACAACGAACAGTCACGGCAAATACGTAATCCATAGGCATTATGGGTTGTAAAAAATCATGCCATTGGTTGAATCACTTTATGATGAAATTGAAACACCGCTTGCGTGACATGTCGTTCACATTCACATGCTTGTACAAGAACCGGGCTGGTTTGTGAATAATTTAAATGCGAACAACAAGTCTTGTACGGACAGCATAAGAGTGCCATTTACGGAGTGTCTTGAGAGGTGCAGAACGATTCATGACTTCGAATGTCTACGGAGGACTGATGAAATTGGGCGGTCACTGACGGACAGTTGGAAATGTTTTTGAATGATTGCGAATGGGGCTTCGAGTTAGGAGGGGAAAATGCACTTGACACACATTAGGAAAGAAGGTGGAACCTGAAACAAAGCGATATAGCATACAGTATCACACAATTGGGTTGAATTTAAACCATCTTGACGACAAATGTTTGGCAAGAGTATTTTTAACTTAATTTTGAATGTTAATTATGTGTGCAATGATTTCTGCGCACTTGGACACATGGTGTCTAGGTTCGATGCCACGTACTGCTATGTTCACTATCCCACATACCTCTTTTGAGCTTCCTCCAACTCGTGAGTGCACAATAGCACGCACAACCAGGGTGGTTGCTGCTGCAGCTGAGCCATGTCCCTCTGCGGGCGCCACTTTAATTTTATAAAAAAGTTGTGCTAATACCACAGGACTTCACATATGTCAACTCAGTGATGCTACGAACTAGAGATCCCCTTGGCAGCGAGTGTTTCTTTAATTCGTTAAAAGAGCATGCTGAAGACTCCTGACTCGAAGAAACCAGAGTTATAAATGGCACATGGAGACGATGACAGGACCATAAGCAAAACAGCAGAGCTAACACTGTGTCTTCCGATGAAAAATTAAGGACGACCTAGGAGAGCTAGGTAGCCATGGCGTGGTGGATATGTGGGTCGACGACTATGTACTTGAACATACCACTAATCAGGAGACAATGTCACGCTCAGCAAAGATGTTTGTAAAAACTGTAGAAGGCCCCTTACGGGCTATAATGTCAAGCACAGAATTATCAGAAGGTTCAAAAATAATCCAATCGGAACGGCCTGCCATAAATCCAGTGCAATTAGAAAAACGACTAACACATAAGGTTCACCTCAAAGCACCAACAAATCTATTTTCAATTTTTGAAAACATAAGCAATTTTTGCCTTCTGGGCAACGTCTTCATATTTTAAGTCGGGACTCATTATACTCATAGTCCTTTCTCCAACTTCAACAGTAGGGGAAAACAAAACACGTTGGGTCCCAACTAAATGTCAAAGATTAATGGAAATGATACTTTGACGTACTTAATGTCAGCAGCTCGAAAGCCTAGATGCAAAAAATCAAAACAGTAAAACAACCAAAGATTTGACGAAAAATAAGAATTTGGCACATTTAAATTAGTCCTTTCTCTCTGGGAGAGGTTATTTCACAAGATGAAAGGCAGTTGTCGTCGATCGTAGACATGATAAATCCAAACTTATCTTATCACAAAAATAATGAATTTTACCCATGTTATTAGCATAAGTAGCTTTTCCGAAGTCTGATATTGTTTAGACGAGGATTGTAACAATAAACCTAAGTATGTATCTTAGTTCGACTCAAGCTCATTCATGTCTTACATATTCTGCCAACAATCTGTAGTTTTAAGCATTTTTGTCTAGTATGTAAGATCTTATGAATTAAAACAATAAAAATGAATTAAAATGAAAAAATGAAATGAATCTGTAGCACATCAAGAAGGCCACAAAAGAGAATAGAAATAACATGAACAAAACACAAATGATCGACGGTGCACAATGCACAAATGATACACATTCATACGCAAACGCACAAACGATTCACGATGCCAATGACCCACTGGACACTAAATCTAAATGCCACAGTATTGAATCCGATGCTTATATCATTGCAAATTCGAACCTTGGGTGGAGGGTTATGTTCCTTGATATGTTACACTTTCCATTCCATTAGTGAACTCAATGATTGTATAATAATCCGAACAAAACCAATAAAAAACACACATAATTTTTGAGCACCATCAAAGGTGTTTAATTTATTGTTAATAGATTTTACATGGCGATCCTGACAGTCTCCATATAGGACACAATCGGCAGATGGATCAAATTTCCAAAACTAAGCACATGCACAGCCGAAAAAATCAACTTAAGATTCGAAAATTGCAGCCAGCCAGTAGACTACAAGACGAAATCTTCTGAATAAGATTCACTAAAGCAAGCAGCCAAAGCACGAATCGGACCAACGCCGAAAAACGCTAGACCAATATAGGAAAAACGCAAAAGGTGACAGCGGCAGAATAACAAATCAGAAGCAGAAAAGAGGCGGACAGCAATACAATCGCAGGAAGGTCACAGTCCTGTTCTACAGGGAGTTAAACCTGGGACAAGAAAAATAAGCTAAAGCAACATATAAAGGCAATAAGAGAAGAAGGACAAATGAAGAATACCAATTTCAGAACCAATCATTAACACAATATCTTTTTTAAATCTTGAAAAAGCCAAATGTTAATGTGGTTAACAATAACATTCGTCGGAGTTCTCCGTCCAAGTTAAAAGTAGTTTATAAAGAAGCTTATATTTTTGTCTCAGGACACACTTTACATTAAAGTGTTTTCCATTCAAACAGTATTAACGAATGTTTAAAAATTATAAGCCCTAATAATAATACTCACACAGTTAAATATGTATCTAACTTCTCTGTTCTCTGTCTCTACAACAAGTTTGCCAGACAAAGAGCCCTTTCAACACTGCTCCTTAAAGGGACTAATCCACTACTAGATAAATGTAAGGTGCCCCGTGGTTTACATTCAAAACGATTTGGTCCAGTAGGAAATCTACGCATGAACTCATTGCTTATGTGGGAGCTGCTTTAATTCTGGAAACTAACAGATTTTCTTGCTTTCGAAACGGCTTTGGTTTTGGTTGGGATTTATAAATATTGCATTGATTTTGGAGCAGCTTGCTATTGGGTTAATAGTGCTCTCAATAGGCTAGTATTTGAACCTGGCACAATTTCATTTGGCATTCCATAGTCGTGTATATTATGTGATGTGATCAGTGCAATGGGTAGATCATTAACATATATGGGTATCTTGAAATATTTTAGTTACTCAAAAACTGAACTCTCTAGCAGATGTGGTGGTAATTCAGATACCATATAGAGCCAGACAAACGGTCTTCTCAAATGCTACCTCCAAATCATAAAATGGTTGCCGTCACTCAAGTTTCACCATGACAGGCATGCAACATCCCTTAAGGATTTTCTTATAGACAAATAAATTATCTAGGTTTCGGTAATGTTTGCGTAACCTAGCTCAATATTCCTCATACATTACAATCCGCAGATGTTTAAGACCACTGTGCACAGGTACCTCCTCTCTCTTTCTCCCTCTATACCTTCGGTCTTGACCCCGGAAGGGTCTTAATAACCCGTTGAGAACGCGTTAATTATAAAAAAATAAAAAAAAACCATCTTACTTCGTACCAAATATACCACAGTAGTCGGGAATAAAGTGAACCGTAAGCATCTACAACCAAATATCACATGGCACAATACTAGGTGGACTAGGGATGACATCACATGACACACACTTCTAGGGGCACATAAATCGGTTTAAAAAAGGAAACGCAATCTTCATAAAAATGAGTTTTTATAGACTGATTAGACAATTCAAGCTGACAGTAGACAATTCTTATTGGAAAAGATTGCATGAATTCCATAGAGAATGCAGACACCTCAAGCCATTCTCATGCTTGCAGAATGTCAACAAAATGATGATTTGCGCAAATCCCACATTTGATGTGTCCTGTCCCTTGCGTCCCTGTGAACTAAGCGCAGACTTTTTTGACAATCTGTCTGATTTAAAGAAGCATCCATCGCACTGTGTATCTGCGTTTGTTCCTAAGCACTTGAACCTGTGGCGCCTAGGATTGATCGCCGAACCACACACAATTGTCACTAAAAAAACACTGATGAATGTTTTTGGATAGCTTTTCCTTCTAAAAACTTCAATAGTGTTAGATAGTCTTGTATATATCTTTTAAATTATTTAAGTTTAAGTTATCAGTAGGAAGGTTGTGTGTACCACAACTCTGCGAGGAAGGCGAATGGAGGAGAAGATACAATCGCGAACTCTACGAGCTGGTCAAGGATGTGGATGTAATCCGGAAGGCAAAAATCTGTCGACTACATTGGCTGGGCCACATCGAGCGCATGGACAACAACGCTCCAGCAAAGAGCGTATTTGAATCCGAGCCTCCTGATTCGAGAGGGAAAGCCAGCCCGAACCCCCGCTATAGAGACCTTGTCAACGCAGATTCAACATTGGCCTTGAAGACAGCGCACTCAGGACCGTCCCCGATGGAAGGCAGCAATTGCTCAGGCTCGGACCCTTCATGGGTCGTCTGCCTGATAAGTAAGTAAGTATACCACTTCTATGTAAATTGTGGAATGTAGTTTTAAGGGAAAATGTTAAATATTTTGCTTCCAAAAAGAATACAGCTTGAAAGCACTGTTCTCCAATATATTCGTTGTAAGCCCCACTTTTTACTTGCCCAAGGAGAATATGAATCGATCGTCAATTTTATTTTTGCGATGTGGATTTTTGGCAAAAGTATAAAGTACCGAGCTGGGTCAGAGTAATAATTTCGCACTTTTTCGAATAGTCCTTCATAAGATGTAATAAGAAGAGTCTCCGATGTTACAACTGGCACAATCATCTTTAAGGTGATCATATTGACAGAACATAACCTACACGATGTCATTAATTTATAAGATATAACAAACGAATATGGGTACTATGCCTTTTATTTTTTGCTAAGCAGTTTGGGTTATTTTTTTTTTTTAATGTGCATGACTATAAAGAAATAAATTAGAAAAATAACCCAAAAAAAATTCAGATTTTTTTATGTTCCGTTTATTTTCTTAATGGCCGCTTCTACTGTATGTCTATTTCCAAGGCATATGAGCAAGCCTCACCGCTTAAAGTCCAACCACAGCAACCCTAGTTCCCAAAAATTCAGTAGGAGCACTGGTATGCACAACACGAGCTGTTACTGTAGAGAATAGATTCAGGTCAACATCGAACTGTAACGCTGCCCATACTCTTAAGTTGGAACCAACCAGGCAACATACCTCAACTCGTGGTCCAAAACTCCTTGCTACCAATTTGAACTGAATTTTAATCACCGATATTGAGAGGGCACTTCACTGTGTAAACTTTGGTTCGCCATGAGTCAAATTTTATGTATCCCCTCCCATAGACAAAGCTCACACTCGCTCACAGGCATCAATTTGTTCAAATTGAAATAAATTTCAACAAAAGCAGTCACATTTCAATTTAACATCACAAATCGTTTGTCAATTTCACGGCACACTGTCGATGTATCCATCCCACGGGCAATTCCCAGCAAAAATCACTCTCAAACTCTTCCCGGAACCAACTCAATGAAATGGCTTGGTAACAAGTCGTCGCATTTACATGACAACCACGATTCCTGCCAAACGTAACGAATTTTCTGAAAACGAACAAATGCCATAATGAACACTCACCTAACAATGTAGGCGTTCCATTCGACGAATTTTTCTCTCTAATTCACTTTTTTTTCCACCCGCCAGCCCGCCTCCCTCTGGCGCACACTAATTCAAAGAAACAGGCCGGCATTTTATTAATTATACACCCGCTTCTGTATGCTTGTGCGGCAATTAGAAAGTTCAATCGTTTGAAACTCAATACGCTAGTCGTTACCGAGTTTAATCTCCGCCAGTAAATGGTTGGAGCGGTAAGAAAATCACACCCAAGGTCACGCTACACATTCATTTTCACAGGCCGTTGGGGGGTGGAGCAATCGTTTGTTTTCGTTTTTTTTTTAAATTGATACTTTGCCCCCTGAACAAACGTTTGTGCGCCAGGAAGTGCTTTCAAATTCCGTTTGAAAGGGAGTAAATACGCAGGGAATGGTTGACGGAGGGTGCTGTTCATGTGTAATTTGAACGTATCCTTGCATGCAAAATTGCAATCACATTTTGAATATCCACTTGAAGTCCCCCCCGTCCTCATGGAATTCGTTTAACAAGCAATCCCGAACAGAAACAATCTCAGTGGCAATTCAATTAATTGAGGGCGGTCATAGCCTCAACCACAAACAAACGATATCCAAATCCACTTCAATTTCCACTCGGCGAACTGTTAAATGCACAACAGGATTCTGCCTCGCCATTAATGCCATTCCTCCCCACACCGTCAATGGCTTTTTCGAATATCCATTGACGACAACAAGTATGTGCAGAACATGTGCTCTCATTTAAGAAAACCCATTCACACCACCCTCCGAACGACCACCATTCATCGACACGAGACAGAAAAAAATATAACATTAAGGATATTCAACGCAGGTCCTCCTCATATATCATATTTTGTGTGCGATTTTTTTCTTCCTTCGCTGCATAGCTCTCAACCCTGGTCAGGTTGTGGTGAATATAATGCTTTATTCTTCTCCCTCCACAGCAAGAAAAAAAAATCACACGAACCAAAAGCAGCTCTCGAGATTCAACCCAATCCCAACGAGCTGCCAGCCGACAAAGACGAGGATGAAGAAGAAATTCTGAAATCATAAATAAACCCATCAAGATAGAGGATAAATCCTTATAACATATGAATACATAAGTGTGTGCCTCGCCTCTGCCAAGAGCATACACATGAATGAATGTCGTGTACGGGTGGAGTTGCTTTTATTTTCTCAACAAAAAAAAAAAAACGAGAAAAAAAATGTGTTCTTCAAATATAGGATACAAAAAAATTCGCGTACCATATTCTTAGTCGCTATAGCTGAGCATATTGCGTGTATCCTTTTCTTAGTAGCTGTTGGCTTCTTACATATTTTTGTTATATTTCTGTTTTTTTTCTTTTTGCTGCTGTTGCGCTGAATTGAGGTCGTCCTTGCTGGTCGTGGGGGAGAACGGTTGTTATTTAATGTAATTCAAGGTGTAATTATCCAAGATTAAATGTTAAACATTTCGCATTATCCTTGTAGAGGTTTTTTTTTATTTTCGTATGTTGTACTCACGGAGACACTTTAACTTGATTTCTTTGAATTTTATCACTATTTTTCTTCTCACTTATAATATTTCGAACTAGAACTAGAGCAGTAGTAGAATCCACAATCACAACAAAATTGAACCACAAACCGAAACGAGGGAAACAACACGAGATTATTCACGTACACGTCGACGTTCACGTTTAATTCATCATCCGCACGACTGTAATGCCATTCAATCGCATGCCTTCGCATATGCGTATATCTTTGGGGGCAAAGGCGAGGATATATATTTCACTTCTTAAGCTCGGTCACGACGAATCCGATACAACCCGCTTACTTGTCTCAATCACCAGCAATTAAACTATCCCAACGTAAACACGGACATTTTCCATGAATTTTGATTTATTTTCATTTTTTTCTAATCACTCAAATATTTATTCATTCAGAACCGAACAAACCATCGATGGATTGAAATGAACGTACACACGAGACACGGACGGAAAACCCGTACGACGACTATACAAAACCGCGATCTTTTCAGTACTAAAGGATTTTCCTACTCTCTGTTTGGAAATGATTTTGTACGTGGAGAGGAATCAACTGAAAAAAGAACCTTATATTGAGTACGGTGGATATGGATGGTGAGATTCTCCATCCACCATACGGACGACGGCGATGAGCGCAAAGGACATCGAAAGAAACAAAAAAAAGAAGCCAGCAACAAACTGCCACAAAGAAGTGCCATGGAAAAGGAAACAAGTGTAGAAGGGAACAACCTGGCTCTGAGCATATTCTCTGGCTCTCTCGCCTAATCTCTCAGTGACAGGATATCTTTAGAAGATGTACATGCACATTCCGATAGTTTCGCTTTTCGGCGCTCCCGTTGTGTGGAATTTTTTCTCATTTCCCATTCACCACGGCAGTCGGTGAGAGGAGAGCGACACTCGACTTGGAGAAAGCATATTTTCAAGTTCCGCTCTTTTGTTGCGCCGAGCGGCGACATTAGTGCGCAGCTGCCGCCACCAATCTCTTATACTGCCTTGCGAGAGTGAGAATGTGCCGAATGGAATTGGCCTGCTTACAAGCCATGGCCTACATCATTTGATTGTTACAAGTCGTCCTTTGAAATCAATCAATCCATTCAATCCGAGGAATGGCGTGAATTCGAAATCGAAGGACAAGGACCATAGCGTTTCTTAATGCCCCCCCTCTCCACTCCCACCATCACCCTCCTCACTCCAAGGATGTATATCGTCGCATGACATTCTGAAATCATTTTCAAGGAAGAAAGCTCAGATATGTGTCAGTTACTGTGTGTCATATGTAGGCTGGTCATGGACTTGCAGAATTCTGCGCGAAACACAAACATCAACAGAAGCACTTTACGTAACTCACCGCACGCCATGGGCTTACTTAAGGGAGAGCGAAGTACGGAACGGAATCTGTAAAGTAATGCGAGAGCGGTTTCGGGAAAACTTAACGAACAGTGAAGCGGCGGGTACAAACCGAATTTTGTTGACCGTTCCAGTTGATGAAGAACGTTTCTTCGGAGCGGAAGGTGAAGGCCAGAGCAATGTATGCGTTTATTTTTGTAAAATAGTGCTACGTTTTGCGAGGATTAGGTTAAGATAGAACCCATTTGGCTACTTGTGCGACATCTGATTTCATGAACAAAACCGTTGCCATCAACTTTGGGTTAAAATTTAAATAGGACCAGATCTAACCTTTGCCTCAAAAGAGCTCACGAATATTTGGCAGCAACATTTAGTTTCCTAAACAAATTCGGTTGAGGTCTCTCTCAGCTTGTCGCATCCCCCACAGTGCAAAGAAGTGCAATTACTTAATCATTTTTTCAGAAATATTCTCGAATCTCCTGATTACCGTGAGAGAGAAACACAAAAAAGCTAGATTAACCTGGCAAAGTGCAGTTGTTGGTACGTTAAATTAAGTCCTCATTGGTAGTGCAGATCAGATGCTTATGATGATAGTACATGGACTGACTTAATCCTAAGCCAACAACCAGTGGGTGCTTATGACAAAAATGGCTGGGCGGTCTTTGCTGATGCTATGAGTGCCATCAGTCCATCAGTCCATCCATCAGTCCATCCATCAGTCTATGCATCAGTCCATCCATCACTCCATCCATCAGCCCATCCATAAGTTCATCCATCAGTCCATCCATCAGTCCGTCCATTAGTCCATACATCAGTCCATACATCAGTCCATACATCAGTCCGTCCATCCGTCCATCCGTCCATCCGTCCATCCGTCCATCCGTCCATCCGTCCATCCGTCCATCCGTCCATCCGTCCATCCGTCCATCCGTCCATCCGTCCATCCGTCCATCCGTCCATCCGTCCATCCGTCCATCCGTCCATCCGTCCATCCGTCCATCCGTCCATCCGTCCATCCGTCCATCCGTCCATCCGTCCATCCGTCCATCCGTCCATCCGTCCATCCGTCCATCCGTCCATCCGTCCATCCGGCCATCCGTCCATCCGGCCATCCGTCCATCCGTCCATCCGTCCATCCGTCCATCCGTCCATCCGTCCATCCGTCCATCCGTCCATCCGGCCATCCGTCCATCCGGCCATCCGTCCATCCGTCCATCCGTCCATCCGTCCATCCGTCCATCCGTCCATCCGTCCATCCGTCCATCCGTCCATCCGTCCATTCGTCCATCCGTCCATCCGTCCATCCGTCCATCCGTCCATGCGTCCATCCGTCCATCCGTCCATCCGTCCATCCGTCCATCCGTCCATCCGTCCATCCGTCCATCCGTCCATCCGTCCATCCGTCCATCCGTCCATCCGTCCATCCGTCCGTCCATGGAGTTCTGTTCTTCCGTTTCTCAGCCATTTTTTACCAACGATTCCGCACCTAAGTTCAATGTTCCGACGTTTTACTGGCGCCCATTTCTAAGACATTTTTGTGGCCACACGCAGCCAAGCAGAACAAGGTATTTAGGCCACATATGTCCTTTCCGTGTTGGCCGACCTTAATTAGATCATAAAAAGAAATATTCCATTCCTTTGCCATTGCTAGCCACACTCGTCGTGGCATTTTTGAGACGAGCCAAAAAAATGGCAAAGGAAACTTCGTTTCCCTCGCTGAGTGCGATGGGGACGCATTAAGGACCCTACACGAGGAGATAAACATTAAATTAATGGAATTTTCATGTTCATAATGTTCAATTGCATTAAATTCGTGTGGTTCGCCAGCGCTGCTCTGGCGTGCAATAACACCGAGAACAGGAGATACTCGTGAGCGCATGCAAGAGGTGCCCAAATTCGAACCTTGTGCCCGTCCAGGTCGGCTCCCGTGGGGAATAATTATTGTGTACCCGAACACAGAAACCGACACTGCTGCGCTCTGATGTCTTATCACGAGCTGTGAGTGCGCACACATTGTTTCGGAATGCCAACCAGAACATGATTAATGCTTTCAATTATAGTGGACGAGTTGTTGGTTTAAAACGACACTTCTATTGTCAGGTGTCCGGGTGACATGACTGTCAATAAGGGCGACATCGAATGTGGTCTCGTGTGGAATGAAATGATAGCGAATGTAATTGCTGTACTTGTTTAGGGTTGACTCTTGGGTGAGAAAATAACAAGTTACACTCTCAATGGAGGGGAAAGGACGCTTAATGCTTGGACTGTGCTTACAATGTGGTAAGGGTTGCAGTGTTGCACAATGAAACTGAATGATCCATTAGCAAGCATTGTGCTTTATTTGCCAAGATGTTTTACAAGCGGAATAAACGCAATTAGTTGTGAAGGCAACATTAACGATTCTTGGTGGAATTGCTCTGATTAAGGCTGTAGAAGAATGGAAGGTTAGGATCTACTTATCTTGAGCAATCTACTTTCGCGTCAAATTATGGCCACAAGCTGAATAATGCTTCATGCAACTCAAGAAGCTTCAGCTTAATACGAGGCGGATAAGGCAATTGATTTTTAGGTTTGCTTAACTTCTTGAAATTGTTGAGTGGGAATCCTCATCGTTGTTACACTATAAAGTCAAAAAAGACTTCTTTTTATTAAGCATGACGCGGAAACTTATATTTCTTAGATTTAACTAATTTTTTTCTAGAAGACAAATACCTTACCAACTAGCGTAGTTTAAGGCGTGTTGATTTGAGATCTTATATTCAGCTTAGTAACACTTTTACTCGTGAAGCAACAGCAAAGCAACTTACTGAGCAGTTGCGGAGTATAAAGTAAAAATAAAATAAATGGGTGGTGCTAGGATGCTAGCTAGCCAGGGACCAAGCTTCTCAGCACGCATTCGTGCTGTTTATCATATCTCATGAATGAATGGGAACTACAATTTAATGCCGACTCCGACCGGACAAGTTTGAGAAGCTTTTTCTAGACAGGAAATACTTTGTGCGCATTGTCAGTGACTTGAAAGAGGTGGAGTCATGAAATTTTGTTTGTCGTACACACCAATGATCGAATATAGACGTCAAGATTCAAGTGCTTTGGGATCGACACACATCCCACAACGCCACGTGCCGCGAGTAAAACGTGCTCAGTAAAATTTGACCGTCGATTACAGACTAGATCGAGTTGAAACATTGAAATCAGAGGTGGCGCCAGTTGTGGAGTGCGAAATTGGCGGCAGCTGACTAGGGATCGTGCCAGCTGGAGAGGATTGTTGACTGAGGGCCAGGTTCAACCCCGGACTGTAGCGCCACAAGAACTTTTAGATTTGTGCTTGTGTCAAAAAGTGTGTTGACATAATTTTGAATGTATGCATAAGTCGAATGACACGAACGTGAACTTAACAGAGTATAAAGCGTTTTATTGAGAATCTTTACTGAGCTGAGTACTGAGTGCTCAATATAACACGCCTTTAATTTCACATTTTTCATTTAAATCTGAATGAGACTTTATTTTATTTTATGAATGCATAAAATACTACTTTTGTGTCAAATAAAGAGGCGTTGTACATAAACCATTCCAAGCTTGCATTTAAAATTTGGCATTTTTATCAACAAGCCTTTGTTTTGTTAGGACGCATTTATTTTCCCCATCGATTTGCTGTCGTAAGAGCTCAGTAGGCGTACTTTTGATCGGCTGCAGATCAAATACAAAAAAAGATGTCCGGGTAGCATCAATAATAAACTGACATGCTAAGTGGGATATCTCCACCATAGGTATATCGAGACCAAGAGAAAACTGTATCGAATATCCTACGCATTTCCCGTCTGCACACGTGGCTATCGCCTATGCTAGTGTGGACAAGCCAGTTCTACCCTTGGCCAAGAGTGGAAGAAGAAGCTATGACGTAGTTTTTGCTTGCAGCCTTTAAATACAACACTGTCCCCGTGAACTGGTATATATTAATAGACTACTACCCAGGCGTGACGGCGTGGTGGCCCGTGGCGTTGTGGGTATGTGCGTCGACCCCAGCCTCGACGTCGTAGGTTCGATTCCAGCTCTGAGCGACACAAATAATTTTCACGACCCCACCTCTTTTGAGTTACTGACAATGCTCAAAGAGTATTTTCTGTCTAAAAAAAAGCTTCTCAAACGTGGCCGTTCGGAGTCGGCATAAAACTGTAGGTCCCTTCCACTCGTGTGAGAACAATACCACGCACAACACGAGTGGTTGCTGAGAAGCTAGGCCCTGGCCCTGTATAGGCTGTAGCGCCACTCATATTATATTATTATATTGTTATTATTACCCAGGCGTGACCAATCTGGTTTGCAGCATTTGGTTTGTACGAACGCTGCTTCGTAATTTTCATTAGTTGACAAATGGCTTACAGATAGCACAAGAGAGGTCGTGGCGAGAGAAGACAATTGTTGGAATGGAATGATAACTGATGATTGAAGAATGAATGCGCATGACCTGGTTAATGTCAACTTTTACATACAATTTTTGCTGAACTTAGCACTGCAATGAAGAGCTATGCGATTGGAATATCGCCGAAGAACATATTTTCCAATTATAGTTCATATATCAAGACACCGATTTATCAAACGACTGTCAGACTTACTTTTGGTGACCAGAATTTCAGACACAGACACCGAACAGACAAATACGTCGTTGAAGCTTTGGATGTGTTTGTTAAAAGGATGGATCAACCAACACAACATTGCCTGGCTTCAGGCTTTAGTTAAAGCACCAAGCGAAGTTACTCTATTTACTGACCCGCAGGGAATAGTGGATTTACCACACTTCAAACAGCTGCTTAGCTGGCCTGAGCAAACGGGAGTGATAGGGAATCGGGTAATACCAACTCCCGTCGATGAAGTATTGCTCCCCTGACGAAGTCGGCGCAGCTATTAAAATGCTGAGGAACAAAAAAATGAGTTACCATCAGAGCCCTTCAAAGCTGATGACAATATTATGCAACAGATCATTTGTCGATTTCGTATTTAACACAGTTGAAGAACAGGCGTAACTAGCTGATCTTAAGGTCAACTAGGACAAAACAAAATATGTGCTGTGGACAAAAAGTGTTGCGTCACGAACCACCTAGGACAGAATATCTCAATCGATAGTTGAAGCAGTCAAGCAGTTTGTCTACCTCTGGGCAAATGTGAACTTCCCGAATTACATCTTGGAAATCCGACGTAGAATTACCCTTTGCAATCGATGGTTGTAGAAACAACTGGGCTAGAATCTACACGAATGACATCGTAGTAAAGATTCGACGTAGAACCGCTCTTGGCAACCGATGCTACTTCGGTCTGTCTAAACAACTGGGCTCGAAACTTCTGACTCGAAGGACAAAAATCATGCTTTACAAATGTCTTATCCTGCCAGTCGTGTTTTATGGAGCCGAAAACTGGACGCTAAGCAAAACGTAGAGCATTCGAAAGACAAATCTTAAGGCATAACCGCGAGCTCTACGAGCTGTACAAGGATGTGTGCACACTGAGTCGGCCAGATCGAGAGCATGAACAGCAACGCTCCAGATATGGCTGCCTTGGGATCCTAGCTTCTTGGTTCGACAAGCAGAGGAGGACCAAACCTCCGGTAAAGAGACTAAGTCATCGCGGATGTAAGACTGCTTGGCCTTGTTGACTGGAAGCAGCATGCCGAGAACCTTCACCGATAGAATACAGCAATTTGGGCTTGGTCCTTTCATGGATCAGCGGCGTAATAAGTAAGATCACCGACTTGTGAAACGACTCCCACTGTTAATTTTAGCAAGCGGATCTACTATTTAAATTCAAAATACGAGACCAGCGCTGGGACAGTTTTCGCGTGAATGCTGGAAAGTGCCAGGCATGTGTATACAAACGCCAGATGGATCAACCACCAAATCAATACGGCGTGGTAGAAGATGATCATGGAAGTCAGTCCATTTGAGCAACTTAAAGGCAGTTAGAGACATACATATGGAACCACGTCGGTTAAATGATTAACATGAAAGTAAATACTTTCTGCTCAAGCCATTCGATTAAGCCGCCATGCGTCAAGGCCCACTTAACCAGAATACATCCGACGTTTCGTACACGTGTTAAGTGGCACCGAACCGTGATGACCTGTCAGAAATAATCCACAGTTTAGGCGCACACACACACATCAAGGACTTTCGAGTTCGATTATGATTCCCTAATGACAGCGAGCCCGCCCCACTAACTATCAAATAAAAATCCATACAATTAATTACCCTGCCATCCGTTCATTACCGGCTCGCGTCTCTGCCAACAGCGCACGCCGCGCCCCATTCCGTCGTTCTAGCCTAGAAGGAAAAAGCAGCCGCAGCATTTTGAGGGTAAAGCCCAGCGACTGTGCCGCCATTAGGCGAAGAATTAATTTTATTGCCGCAATGAATCGTGTGCGGAATCAAATCATCCGAACACCATAAATGCACTCATCGTCAAATACAATTGATTTAATTTCCCGTATCCTAATTGGACCATTGTGAGCGGTGTTTGGCGAGGGAAACGTTTTAAATCTCCCCAAAGCCGGCTTCATTATGGCGCAAAAGGATGCATCCACGCGGCCAGAGATTTTTCCGCTGTCGTCATAAGCGGCCCCCACACACTGGCCCGCCCGCGCCCAACCGCCGGCACTAAATCCATCAGATGATAATTACATTAGAAAATGACCTGCAAATGGAGGAATTATTTTATCGACGCATCATTTGTGTCTGAGACCGCGATCCGATTGTGAAATGCATTGATGCATACCTGAGTGGAGCGCTCGGGGTGCGACGCGTGGGACTTGCGCTGGACTCAATTTATGCAGACAAGCATCAGAGAAGGGAATTATCCCGCAGCCACCGATCGGGAGGGTGGGTGACGGTGTTTGCTTTTTTTGGTTAAAAATTCATACGACCTCCGGGCTATGCCGAGAGTCCGCTTTAAACGGATTTTCGGTGAAATCGTCCAGCAGGGTGGAAATTACCGGCCGATAGCCATCTGCGATATGTGCGGTGCGTGTGAGCGGGTCTAAATTGATCCATACGCACACACACACGCACAGGTCATTAGAGCAGTTGCATTTCCGGATTTTGCTTTTTTATCATAGGCTTATCGGGGGCTTTCGAACATGGAAATGAGGTGCAAACAGAATGCTAAGTACCATTAATGGAATGTAGCCGAGCGTTAGCGTTTATCGGATGAGGAATTCATGAATTCATGTTTTATTATTCACAAGCTGTGTGGCTGCCTTGTTAAATGGTTAAGCATCAGCCGACTGTGGGGCGGTTAATCATTTGTGCGAGTGCACATTTGGATGACCTTCGAATTGGACAAAGGTGTGCGTGCTTGGGCCAAGAATATGTATTCCTAGACAATGTCACTAACGCAGTTCCTCTCTGGCCACGGCGGGTTACGCAAGATGCACATATTTGGACACGACAACTCGGCCTATTGTCCAGAGTGTCCAAACCAGGAGAAGGACACAAAGGACACACTTTTCTTTTGTAGACGCCTCACAGACCTGCCAGAGGTAATAAAAATAACGATGGAGTCGGACAAATAATGGCTAGATATCTGCAGATGTGTAGAAACCGTGCAGACCGAGAGCTACCGAGACTTGAAGCCGATGAAGAGCGGCAGAAGAGGCTGCAAAAGTACCGGAGTACCATAAAGTACTTACCAGCCCGAGAAGAAATACCACCTAATGGCAGTTCCGCGGAGAGAGTGATGGAGCAGTGCACGGTGTACGCGGGCGTATTCCAAAAATCAAGGACTTCGAATCATTCATTCTGATAACCCGGAATACTAGTATCCTTCAAAGATTGCCACATACTTGAACGTAACCAAAACTATGTCACCGTTCATTCTAAAACCTATATTACGGTGTTAACTTCTTGCCGATGTAGTTGAACAGCGGAACACCAGCTCCACTAAGAGGAACCAAAAGAGATTAGGCAGGCACTCAAACATACATGTTCACTTTGACTGCTGAAACTAACTCGCCCAGCACTTAAGACATATTAGGAGATCGATAAGTTATATGATATCGCGGTGGTAGGGTTAACAGGGGCTTATGCAAAACTTGACAACGATTTGAATCGTATGTCATTTACGACTCGGAGTCGCTGGTATAATCTTATCGTCTTCCCGTGACTTTTGGTTTAAAGCCACGTCCATCCCAATGCTCTTATAAGTTGAAAAACCTCAACCGATTAAACAAACATCAAACTTTAGCTCACGGGCAAGCGAATGGTCACTACCAGTAGAATGGCATAACATCCTAAGCTATCAGTCTCTTTTGTCATTTTATGTAGTATAATTGGTGTGAAGAATACTAGTTTTGATCCAAATTTATTACATTTCGTGCAAATTAATTTAATATACAAATCAAATTAAAGGTCCGAGTATCCTGGTGATCTCAAGTGCGTGCGTGGATCATGCGGGACAGAAAATAATGATGATGATGATTGATTCAAGTCAACGATGTGAAAAGTGAACGAAATGTAAGCAGAATTGACAAAAGCATCATCACAGTGCAGATAGTCTTATCTGGGATCTTGACATCAATGCGGAAGGACTTGAATTCTGTACCTTTTAAGCAAGCAACTGGTGTATAAGACATTGGAAAATTTAACGAAACTTAATGAATCTATAAGAAACATAAGGAAACTTGTCTGACTAGACAGCAGTGGATGGCAGAGTCACACAGTCAATTCGATCCAGAGAATGGTTGTGTTCATGAAGTATTGACACGTTTGTGCCAGTGAGGGGAGGGATGCGTTTCTATCACAAAATGCAACAGTGTATACTGATCCAAAACCCGATTGCTCTGCCCTGTATACCCAGCACCTATCAAACCCTACGTTGCCGTAAGGGAGTTTTTACACAGGGCCAAGGCTGCCACTTAACTACATAGCTCGGAAATGCTTTTGCTTTTGATAGTCTCCTGCTTGTGTCCCCTTGGTGGTCCTTTGTTCTTGCAGAGGCACCAAAGTTACTGCCCCAACGTCCTAGAGCCTATTCAGCACATCACAAACACCGCAGTGGTCGGAATGTCGTTGCATGTCTGGGAAAGTAGAATCTGAAATTAGGAATCATGCGAGTCTTCTTCTCCATTTTTTAATGGCTACAATCTGAGGTGAACCTGGAACCCAAAAAGGTCCTAAAGTTGACAAGATCTTTAGGCAGCCTCCAATTTGGTTAAGGTCTTTTCCACTTGTGTGCGCCATGGGCTTCGTGGTCGTCCTCTATTACGTTGTCTCACAGGTTCGGTGTCAAAGACTACACGGCTGGAGCTCTACGTAACCTAGCCATCTCAGACGAATGATTCGAACTCGTTTGCACAGATCGATGTCTACATACACTTCGTCGTTTGTCTATTCTTGCAAACAGCATTAGGATCAAAGATAATTCAAGAGACTTTCCAGCGACCAGGAATATAATCGTCCACTTTAGTTAGTGTGCATGCTTCCGCGGCATACAGCAGCAGTCTTCTTCAACTTCAGACCCTAGGTAGACATAGTCTTTCACTAATTCGAAGTTAAAGCCGTCTATAGTGACGTCTTGGCCAAGACTTCGGTGTTGGTAGACCTTTTCGTAAGCAGAATATGCCTTAACCCTCATTGCCCACAAACCCCTACTAATGGCTCGTTGTGTTCTTCCGATGATGTCAATGTCTTCAAGTTGCACAGATTTGCCTCTGGTGTGTACTCGAAATCTTCGTGTGATTTATCGGTTCCGTCTGCATAGATGGTGAGTGGAGGAGGAGATATAACGAAGAATTATACGGGCGGTTCAGCGACATCGACTTAGCTAGGAACTTAGCTTAGATTGAGGTGGCTAGGTGATGTAGAGCGGATGGAAACGAATGCTCCGGACCAAAAAGTCTTCGAATCCACCCCTGAGGCGCAGTGGAGAAGTTATCGATTCAGGTGGCGCACGCAAGTAGAAAGGGACCTCAATCAACTATGCGTGCGAAACTGGAGACAGCTAAATATAGATCGAGCTGGCTGGAGAGGCTTGTTGGTGTAGGCTCAGGTTCACCCCGGACTGTAGCGCCACCTTAAGTAAGTAAGTATTCGAAATAGTTTCATGTATATGTTCTCACCAAAAAGCCACCGACACCAATTGAAGGAAGACAGGTAAGGTATGGCCAACGAAACGTCAGAAAGCATGTTTAGGATGTTGGAGTCCGTTAGTCAACAGAAAGTAGTACCAAGCTCTCTCACAGACAATGTATTTTTTGCCAAGTCTGTCACACCACTCAAGTATACATTTCTTTCATGAACCATATTTACCTTCATATGTGTCCAGAAACAATGCTGGAAACAATTGCACCCGGATGTTTCCTGAACAATGACAGGAGTTGGAAATTACGTCTTTCCCAAGCCACATGACCTTCAGCTTTCGTAAGAACTCACATAATTTTGTAATTTTGTTCAAACGTGCGAGATCCCCGAAATTCTAGTATCATTTTGGTGGCTTAGATGGAATCCAATGCCAGCACGTGCCACCATGTCCTAGTCAGCTTTGACGGCATGGTAATCAGTTTTCCTCTTTCAAAACACCACACAATCGTCAGTTTGTAGAAGAAATTGCCGAACAACTCATCATTCTGTGCTTGGTGCCTGACCGCTGAAATATTTAAAGCAACCTTGGATGTTTTCTGCATTGACTCTCAATGACAATGCGTACTGACAACAAATCAATTAATGTGACAATGCGGCTACTCACACGCCAGCAATGTTCGTTTCAAATAACAGCACGGTTAATTAAAAACGATAACTTTGCCAATTAAAAGCAAAATTCATGAAATAAAGTCACACCAGCTACCAGACACCGGTTACCACCCGAATCAGGAAAGTGTTATGATCTCCACACAAATACAACAAAAAATTGGCAATGTCCAAGTGATTCACAAAAAAACTCCCCGGACTATATGACTTGGCCAAAACCAAAAAGGAATAGTTACGACTTCATGCATTCGGAACAAAGCATTCCTCGACATGGTATACCCACGGCAACCTAAAACCTATTTGACTCAGTATCAAAGCGTCAAACTATGCGCCCTCATTCTTGACACACCAGGGCAGAGTACTAAAACAAAAGAAACAACAATAGCACAGCCACCATCAGCACCGGGAAGCACAGCATAAAACTTCACTCGAGAACTTCACTTGAGAACTTTACATTCATTAAATTTGTATAAACAGATTTAACACGAATAAATTCGCTTCACACTGCTCGCTCTCGACCATGGATATGGGGGGACAAAGGGATGGCATGTGCAACCGATGCATCCAATGACTGCACAAACTTATTCCAGGAAACTGAATATGCCGAGGGTCGGCGCAGGTATCTTTTATTCAAAAGCCTCAAGCAAAACACTGAGCTTCAGCCTCGAATGAGAGGTGGGAGAGTGTAGCAAGACGGCGGCAATATGGGTGGCGCGGCTGGGGAAAAATCGACCGGAATGCATTGTGTCCTTATTTTCATTCACTGCGTGGTCTGTCTGTCTGTGTCGCCTTGGCTGTGTGTATTTTTCGCTGCTGTTGCACAAAGTTGGTAGTTGCTTATTTTCGCACACAGCACAGCAGTGCACAGCAGAAACTCTCAACACTCGACCATCCGTGAAAAACCCACCTTTCGTTGGGGAGTGCGAGCACATCTCAGTAGTTAGCCGACTCCCCGAAGGAACGAGAGCCCCATGTCCCTGTGGCTGTAGATCTGCCTGTGTTCCGATGTAAAACTTACTGGCGCATCACGGCAACGGCAACCATTACGACAACGTCAGCGACAACGGCACTGACAACGACCACGTTGACGACGACGATGACGAGGATGACGATGCCGGATGGTATGTGCAGTGCGGGCAAGCCGAAGGAGACACAGTAAGGACGAGAACAAAACAGTGAACGTGGCGCACGAAGACCAAAGACCGAGGAATCCTCAACTTGAGTTGCGACTACTATGAAAAATTTAGTGTCCTCATGAGATGAAACACATTTACAGGGCGGGTCATACACCTCGACCGGCTAAAGTGCCAAGAAGGGGTGGTACCTCAAAGTGGCTGCGACCGGGGGATGCAGGCGTACGTGGGATAGTGTTACGCCCGGCCCCTCTGAGGGCTGAGCAAAATTATAAATGTGAAGCGGGGAGGGGCGGCCGAGTGTATCCTTCGGCAGGGATACACTTCGCATCTCAAAGTTCGTTAATTCATTCTCGTTTCGAGTTTCCTTTTAACTTTGACGACCTCAGCCGCATGCACGCATTTAAATTTTAAATTAACTTTTCAGGTTGACTAAGAAGTGAACTGGATATCCTCAGATGACGAGGCAGCCCTCAAAGTGGCTTACAGGGGTGGATGGACGGTCGGAGGCGAAGGGAAAGGACACCACTAGGGCCATTAGTAAAGTGAAATGGCAGGAATAGGAAATGAGAGCTTTAATTGTGTTTCCGGTTTGTCGAAATCCGGTTTCGTTTTTTCTTGTGTTTCGTTCTTTGTTTCTTGTTGCTTAATGCGATAAGTAGGACGATTTTATTACATTGTCTGCTGCATTGGTATGAGGACGGTGTGGAGTGAAAACGGTCACAGCGGGTTGTAATTGTGGGGGATGTGGGGTACAATAATGTGCATCATACGAGCCGGGACAGGCGTTTTTTAAATCATGTTCCAGTTCACTGGTAATCATAAGTGTCCGGATTAGCGTCGCCTGTTCACATTGAGCGGTGTACGCCATCCAAGATGAAATGATATTCTTGCGGGTCTTGGGTCCATCGGAATAAAGCTGGCCGAAATAAAATCGGCTAGCCAACTGCTTCCTATTGCAGGCAGAAAAAATATGTTGGAGTTGGTGTTTGAAGTTACATGACACCTTTCAAATATCCAGATTACGGTATAGCGTTAATGAATGCGATTTACACTCGTAGCGAGCAATTAATTTCGTGTCCACTTTAGCAAACACATTTCAACGAAACTTAACGAGACTTAACGAAACTTAACGAATCTGATGAAATACGTTATTATGACCACGCTGTGCACATTATTTGGTACGACGGCAATTCCAATTTACTTTTACCTTAACAGTGATATATATAATAAGTTTAAGGCAACTTGGAGATCAGGTCTTGAAATCAATAAGTATTTTTTTCATGAGAAGCTGGGCCCTGATCCTCTATGGACTGAAGCGCCATCTATGTCATTATTAATATAATTTTCTTTACTGATCCTTTTTTAGGGCTTGCGCCAATGGATGTGTAGTTTTCTAAGGATTCTAAGACCACGCAATTCTTCCACTTTCTCTCGCATTCTGGATAGAAGGATGACTTATCGTGACCAAATCTGTGGAGTTACATCCGATAATCTCCATGGCCCTTCAAGAACTGTGTAAGATGGTTGTTGCAGTTCCCAGGCTTCTACAACGGGAATCAGGTTTTGGGTCCATCTGCCTTTGGTTCCTGTGTCCCACCCGATCTTCTGTCTGATCTCTGCATGATATGCGCGCTCGCCTTAGGTTAAAACTGTGTGTCTCGTTGATGAGATAAAAAGTTGCAAAGCCGCATATTTATCGTCTACCCAGATCCTTCAACGTTCGGTCTTGGGGGTGATATCTTGGGAATGATAAAAGGGGTGCATAAGGCCTTAAGCATACCCTGTCACTACAGACACAGATTCATAGACCCTTCCACTTGTTCCTCACAATATAGTTTGCTGGCATTCGGATCAAATAGGTTTCAGCTTGGAAACCGCTCGCAGCGAAAGCACCACCGCGGGATGCTTCCTTGATTTTGAGCCACCGGAGAAGGTACGACTATATTTCTTGCCTGGCTCTAAGTTTGGCCAGAGCCATTCCCAGATGCAGAGAAAGCCGACTGTATAAGAGCGTCACAACTGAAGATCTGGTTTCCGCGCGTTAGACAGCATATTCAAAGATGTGGGTAAGAGAAATGCTGTACGCAAGGTCTTCGAAAGTCCAGTGAGTGTTATATCAAAGGCCACTTTTTTTAAGGCGAAAGATTTCATTGAGAGTGCAGCTTTGATGTGAATATGAAGAAGGAGGGAGATTTATCAAAGCATGTATCTAGAGCAGAGCCAGATGTGCTAGGGAAAGCCCCTACGCAGCCGAGGCAAACTGTTCTTTGAATTGCGCAGCATCTGATAGACAGTATAGCTACATCATCCGCCTAGGGCTGGGAGTATATGTTAGAGCCATTGAGAGCATTAATCAGAGATTCAAACAGCGTGCACCAAAGTAAAAGAGATAAGACGCCGCCTTGTGGGCAACCATTACGTACACTCAACTTTCCATACGGCCGCTGTCCTCATCCGCAGTTATGATTCTATTCATTCGTTTCTTATATTACTCGCAGACTTTTCAAAGGGCGCTAGATAGCCGATCTTCATGAATCTTCACACATGATAAAATGACAAAACTTGTTCTCCATCCAGGAACAATGATATCTTCCTATTCGGCCAATGTAAGTATTTCCCACCGTTTTAACTCGACAATCCTCAGCTCATGGGGTTAATGTTCGCGGTCCAGAAACCCTCCGAGAGAGTTATTCCAGTCAATCCTTTGTTACTCCGGATGCTCGACAGGAGCTCTGCATCAAAATAAATTGTTCCCGCTCTTGCCGAAAAGCAAAAGCCTCGAGCACGTCTCGTCCCCCGCATTCCTGTGAGCAGTCCGGAAACAACACGTAACGAAACAATAAGAAACAACAGTAACGCAAGTATTTAAGTGTATATATGCGCGAGTCGACGACGGCTCTTTGCGGACGCTTATTGTACCTGTTTAGCATATCCTGCAGGAGCTATCCGCCACTAGGAGAGTTGCACCTGTGCAAATTATTTCAACCATTAAGGATGCACAATGGATCCTTTTCTGCTCCTCTTTGCGTGACGATTTAATTACGTTCACCCATTATCCGGGAAATAATTTCACATTTCCTCCTCGCCAAAAAAAGGGTCCTTCTCCAGTAAATTTCCACAGCGACGAAGAAAAACTGAAGGGCTAGACAATGCCGGCTGCAACAACAACAATGACTTTGTAAAGCGATAACTATTAAGTCATACTCCATGTTCTACTTCATATTGTGTGCTGCTCGGAATGGAAAAGAGTTTTGATGGCGGCGCTGCGGTGGTGAAGTTGTGTGATGGCAAATGGGTGGCCGATGGTGGGCGGGGGATAAGTGCACAGCCATTAAGTGTGCTTGGACATCGTTATGGCGGTTTTAAAGTGCAACGGTGGCAACTTATTCCCTCTGTCTGTGCGGGTAAACGGATTTCGGTTCGAGAGTGATTGACCTAACCTCAAATGAGAGCTGTACTTCACATTTGATGGGCACTGAAGCTGAGATTTATGTCTAGGGATAAGCAGACGTGGGGGTGAGTGGCGGAAGGTTATGAGTCTGAAAGTACTGTCGTTAAGTTATCTCATATTTTCAGCAGATTGTAAGTGCAGCAGGATGCAAGGGCATCGGAAATTGTTTAAGATGATGCTGGAAGAGATGGTTGCTAGTGAAGTTGCTCATGGCTTCACTTACAAACCCACGTAAGTGAAGTTATGATTACGGTAGCGATCTTGAAGTGTCCTTCAGTGCATCCTTGTGCTGCAAAACCTGTGTAAATGTTCCTATGTTTCCGACCAAATTAAAGAAACATATTCAATCTAAAGTTCGAAACAAAGGCTTAACTTTGTTGGGAGGGGCTACAAGGAGATAAGCAGTTGTAGGAAAGAGTATTCCAAGCATACTATTTGTGGCACAGGTCAGAAGCAGTACTTAATACGATGTGGTACAAAACGAAAAAAGTTCTGCGACAATTCGAGAAGCGCGGGATAGTCTGTATTACCGGTGATTGCAACATTGGCATATGTGCGGCTTTGCGACGGTTTTCGATAGACTCGAGACGAAAATGTGTAAGGCCTTCATAATAAGGAGCCTACTTGGTTCTCAAGAGGCGAGTTAAAAAGTTCGAAGTCTAGTTGGCTTGCTTGTTACAGAGAGTTTTATCAGCTCTACTTTTAATGAAGTTTCGAGATACGTATTTATTGATTCCCTTAAAGAACAACGCTCTCGCTGTTCCACAGACGGATTGAGCCCATCAATATCTAGAAAAAGACTCAGAATAAAATATGAGAAGAACCATGGTAATTCTGCTCTAAGAAAAAAGTACCGGAAATTATAATATGAACTCATGAAAGAAAAATGATTTTTGCCGTGATTCTTACTTCCGTTTTCAATTCAAGTTTAAAGCAAGAATGGAATGTTGTAAGCAGGATTAGGAACAAATATGCATATTCTATTAAACCTATTGTTATATGGGTGGCGCTACAGCCCGTAGGGGGCCTGAGCCTAGCTTCTCAGCAACCACTCGTGTTGTGCGTGCTATTGTTCTCTCACGAGTGGAAGGGACCTACAGTTTTAATGCCGAATCCGAACGGCTTTGTTTGAGAAACTTTTTCTAGACAAGAAATACTCTTTGAGCATTGTCAGTAACTCGAAAGAGGCGGGGTCGTGGAAATTGTTTTCGTCGCACAGAGCAGGAATCGAACCTACGACGTCGTGGTTGGGGTCGACGCACATACTCACAACGCCACTGGCCACCACTTTTAACCTACATTAAACCTATTGTGTTGCATTTAAATGGGGTGGTACATACAACAGTCATATGATTGCTGACGCATTTAGTAATTATTTTATTTCGATAGGTCACAATTGGCATCAGCATCAGTGCTGAGAAACACTTGTTTCTTCTGTCCGTATGTCTTTGAACTTTCTTAGCCGTTTCATTGTAATAGTTTTGTTTCTGAAGTAATCCTATTGAAGTCTTGAAAGTAATGAGAAGTCAATCAAAATCGAATTCGTGTGGATCTGATGGCGATTCTAGTTCTGCCTTTAAGAAAGTTTCTTATTTTGTAATGGATTTTTTGGCTGATTTTGTACTCTCAGGTATTTTTTCCGATTATCTTAGATGCGCAGATGATGTTCCTCTACATAAAAAAACGATCTACTAATAAAAATGGAAACTATACACCAATATCCCTTCTCCTAGTTTTCAGGAAAGTATTTGAAAACTTAAAAAAAATAGAATTGCTTGTTGCTTGGACGAAATGGAATTTTGTAATCTTAACCAATCTGGATTTTAGAATTCCACGAAAGTTTTACACTTACAGTTTTGTTCACAAATAATGAAAAAATTGGATGATAAAAATTTAACTACAGCTACAAACCACAATTATTGGTGAGAAAACTGGAGAAATTTGGATCCTGTGGTTTCATGCTCAATTTGTTCAAGTCACCTCACAAAGAATAAAATTAATAATTGATAAACTACTTAATCTGGGCTTTCCTCAGCGCTCTGTCTCGTGACCAATTCTCTTTCTGATATACATACTTTCACTGCTTGGTCTTAATCTCCAGAGCTCACCTACAGCTTTCGCCGATGATGTGAGCTTAACGTATGGGTCTATAAAGTGGGACCTGTATAAGATATGACATTTTACAGAACGTATCCTTACAATAAGATCTAAGACTAAGGTAAAATTGAGGTCCCACGTCTTTCGATACACTGACAACGCTCAAAGAGTATAACTGTCTCAAAAAAAGCTTCTCAAACGTAGTCGTTCGGATTCGGCATAAGACTGTAGGTCCCTGTCACTCGTGAGAGAACAATAGCACGCACAATACGAGTATTTGCTGAGAAGCTAAGCTCTGGCCCTCTACCCACTAATCATCATCATCGCTAAAGTAATGCTCTTAAGTTTGTCCTCGTCGTATACAGCTGTGTACATTCATGGGCATCATGGCTCTCCTGAGAAGTAATTAAGTAAGCTGATTCTTCCACATCGGTCCGAAAAACATCAATGAACTCTTGATGCAGTCTTGATTCGGAGCCCTGGGCTTAGAGAGTAAGAAAATGCGACATTACGAAAATTGGTGTTATTGGCTGAAAGCGGTGTGTTCGCATGCGCGTTAAGGGTGGTGGCTTCGTTTTCGAGATGTTTAGTCCGAAGATTGATCCACTATCAAAGCCGTTTTCGTTTAGCTCACCACATTATCGTCCTCAGTTCATCATCGTAAAGCTTTACAGTTTTAGTCGCGAAAACCTGTGATAACTCGAAGGGTGAAAATCAAAGTCATGATCACTCTTATTCAGACCTATATATGGAGCTGCCGGATAAGGACCACGGACTGATGATTAGTACCTCCGAAAGAAAACTCCAAAGCGGTATATATGTTTCGAGAAATCAAGGAGAATACAAAACCGGGAACTCGGTACGGAGATGTGATTGTAGTCTCAATCTCAAGAATTCGCAGACTGAACTGCCTTGGCCACCTTAAGCACATGGGCATCAATCCTTCGGCAAAGACGATATTCAAATCCCTGCCTCCTGCATCGCGAAGGAGGGGATTGACAAACTTCAGCTGGACCAAGAATGCAAACCAACTTGGTCATGAGGACAGGAAGCAACGAGTCAATCGACAAATGGCTCTTATTAGGCCCAGACTCTTCATGGGTCCTGCACCTGTGAAGTAAATAAGTAAATTGGGTCGCTCACATAGATCCTAGGAATATGAAGGCTTCAGATAATAGAGCCTAAGAATCCGAGTGCTGGATCTAAGGAGCTTTGGAATGAGAGTAAGAACCTGCTTATGACCAAATAGACGATCAACAACAAAAATGTGGTCGTCTGCGTGACAGCAACCGGGTTATAAGCGGCACTCGAGAAATACCTCATTGGACTATACATAAGCCACCCTCCATGTGTTCAGATTGTAAGGAGATTAGATGAATGGGAATCGTTTCAAGATGTGTGGCCCTGTTACTGATAAACGCCTAAATGGGCCAGTTGATTGAATGTGTGTCTTTGGTTAGTGGGATTACCGGTTTGAATCTCAGTGAAAGCAAGGCTAGAACGCTTTTATCAGTCTTTCAAATCTGCTCTAGTCACTATTTGCCGTTGGGATAAAGTCAATCTAGTAGGCTGACTATACTGGTACACTGTCAAATTGTCATGGGTTTTCCGTCTAGCTTGCCAGAGTATCGTTCCATGTTCGTTGTCATTTCATCTTGTTTGTTGTGCGGTTAAACTGTGAAAATGTACATGTTCACTAGGGGAAAAAATCAAAAATTCGTTTCCTATCAAAATCAGTCAAATTCAGTGAACCAAAAAAAAGGCCTAAAAGCTTAAAGCAGACAAAAACTAGCCACAATTTCCAACATCATCTGCTTCATATTCTACCGAGGTTCGCCGCAGTCCGTCCCCGAAGATAAATTGGCATTCCCCAACGCTCTGGTGCGCCACAATCCCATGTATTTATGGCTTCACGAAAATCTCCCCAATTGGGCATAATTCAGTTTTGATGAAACGCCACGTTCCCAATGATCGGAATGAAAATTTCTTTTAAGCAATTAACAATAGCGTGCTATTAAGCAGAAATAAATGAAATAAAATATCGCCTCTCGTCTGCCCACACAACGAAAGCGCGAGAGTGAACAAAAAAGTACGCGCAACGATCCCCAGTATCGGAGCAACTATAAATTAAGCCGCACACAAACATGTCCGATTACCAAAAGGAACCAATTACGCATTGTAGAACCGTCAGGTAATTGCTCGCAATCGTTTATTTACAAATTGTTAAATCGATTCGAAACTCTGTGATAACAATTATTATCTGCCCGTTGAATTATTTATTATTCGCGCACAATTAAATCCAATTTGTTAATTTATCAAAAATGTATGTATGTCGTGTAGCATCGTGTGCTGGGGTGGTGCTTCAACGTGTAACATCAAGCCTCGTTCTCCGCCAGCCACATGGAGTGCAATCTGGGCCCGTGTGTGAATGAAGGGACTCGCCGGGAAGCACTTTGTTGGCGGGAAATTAGTGCGGGCCACGCTGAACCTGAGTGGACTCACTTTCGAGACACAGTTGATTCGCGGAACAGCGAAACTGCGAAGCCCCATGTGTTGTAATCTGAAAAATTATTAATAAATGACAATAAATTGAATATAATGAATGTTAATTGGGTAGAGGACGGGGCGCGACGGGCTCGAGTGCGAGCAGACGACAGCTATTGTTGTTAATGGCATAATGACAGGGGGCAGTACGTGTCGGTTACCGTGGGCCACCTCCGAACGGCAGCGGACCAGTGCCTGGGAAATGTCCAATCAATTTTAATGTCCCATCGAAATTGCATTTTTATCCGACACTTCACACAATGAGTTGGACGGCTGTTGTTGTTGGTCTTGTCGCGATAAGGGTAACAGAACTCAAAATTAAGAGGGACTGTGGTCGGTTGTTAGAAGAGTGTTCGAATAAGAAGCGCGTTTAAGTTCACTAGCTGAATTTTCTTCTAAATGAAGTTTCAATATTCTCACAAGATTATGTAACGACAATGATTGGCATAACGTTGAAGTTATCCAAGTGTGAATAGCGTCGTACAGTCGAAGAAAATAGTGGTGAAGTTGAAAAAATGATGGTAAGACTGGTTTACAGCACGTAGCTTCAAACAATCGAGGTGACCCGATTAGCACCACACAGGAGCCTATGCTCTTTCATTCGAGTATCCTGGATTGTAGGATCGTACCAGATCTAACAGTATGCAATGGCATTTTTAAGTGGCAAATATTTGGAGTTGACCGACAATCGACGAGACGAGCTGGCAACCCTCTTCTCAAAAATGAATTGATAAGCTTTTCAATCTCGTTTGCGAGCAGATGACAGCTTTCACTACAGTATATTAGGTTACGGTGCAGCGTTGGAGGACATTTTATTTTACGAACAGCAAGAAAACTCTCGAAAAAATATGCCATTTTAAGGCTTTAGTGCGGTAAAGAAAAAAAAACTTTTGTCTGCTTAACTTGACAGGTAAACATCACTGGCTTCAGTTGTAAAGTTCTTCAAAGAGGTTTGGAATCTTCAGAATTAATGTTAATTTTGCTTCACAGTTCTGTTTTGAACTATATTGCGGAACAAATGTATATCTTCCATTACCAACCAAAGGAACCAGAAAATTGAAAAAAACGAAGATCGAAGATTGAGAAAATTGTTAGATTAATGTGGAGAATATTGTTGCATCAAAGGCTCTATCCGAGTCAATCTAGTCTCCATTGATTAAACCCTGGATGAGTTTGGTGGATTGAACAATCCGAAGAAAAACTTGCAGCAACAGCATTTACAAGAGAAGCTTAGAAGAGCAATTTGTTTTGGATGAAAATGTTTTCACATTTTTGGGTTATAAGTGTACATATAAATTAAATCCTCATTTTTGTAGTGCATTGGATACTAAATATTAAAAGTTCTTAAGACTAGTATTGTGCCTGCCCGTGGTTATAGGGGTCCCAGGTTCACATCCCAGTCCTTAGAGATGTCTGAGAACACACCTGAACTGTCTCCGGTACCCATCTTCGAGCCATAGGTGTAGATCACCCAGATCAAGTCCTTGCACATCTTCCTGCCCCGCCATTTCATTGAACATTAAGGCCATGTTCACAGCCGTTTGAAAGTTCAAGTACAAGGACCGTATAGTCCCAGACTCTCTGAGAATGTCTGCACTTTGTGTGTAATGTGATGATCAATTGGTAGAAGATGTAGCATTAAGATTAGAGCGTCTGTAGGTGTCGACCGAAGAGCGTCAGTGTTGCCGATGCATCCTGTTCTTGAAACCCTGTTGGGTTTTGTTGTGTTGTGTAGTTTTTTCAAGGGCAGGCCACCATACAAATGATCCGTATGTAAGAACCGGCCGAACTACCGCCGTGTACACTCATATGGTTGGCGTAGAAGGTTGTGACTGAACAATGAGCTGTAAGGGCTGTACAGCGACATCGACCTAACCAAACGAGTTCTGTCCTCTCAGATGGCTAGGTCACGTCGAGCGAATAGACATTTATGCTCTGGCCCGGAAGGTCTTCGACTCAAACCCCGAAGGACAACGCGGTAAAGCAAGACCACGCCTACGATGGCTCCGCAGCTAGAAGGGGACCTGAATAAGTTCAACGTGTGTAGCTGGAATCAACTAGCACAAAACCGGGATAGATGGACAGGCATGTTGGCTGAGGCCCAGATCCACCACGGACTGTAGCGTCAGCAAAAGAAGAACTAGAAGACTTTGCACTTCTTCTGAACACGCTGGTCTTCGTTTGTCTTTTAGTTAAGTTTGGGGTCTTACGCTTAGGTTTTTGGCACTGGTGGATAGAGTGATCGTTTGGATGTTCAGAACGGCGAGGGGAAATTCTGGGATAAACAAAAACACCACAAAGCATCAGTTCTTGAATTGATGCCAATGCCGCATTAAGTAGCTTAGGTGCAAATTTTATTCAAAAATACAGTGGACACACAATCCCAAAAGAAACATGAAAAACATCACTCAAATATCAAGAGAACACAGTAACACAACAAGTGAATGTTCATGCATGTGAGGATATTGTTGAAAAATGTGTGATTTATAAATTTGCGTGCTCTCTGCTCTCTCAGAAGAACTGCCACACTAAATAATTAGTGTGTGAGTTTTCTACATGTATTTTGGGACTTAAATAATTTTAATACACTAAGGGCAATTATGAATCTCAGGATTTAATCGTGCTGGAACGATTGAGAACTGTCAGTTGGTCCCATAGCTCTTGAAAATTGTGAGCCTGAATATTTGGCCGATCTTGTCGGGTCTGGACAAAAAATTCGGAAAATCGATCACTTTGGGTGGCTTTGAGCAAGGATATGTCCTTGCTACTTCTTTCATATTAGATGGGAGGACTACTTCCCCAAGAGAAGTTTTCATTTCTTCTAACTCTGTTCTGGTCATGCTTTGGCCCACTGGATGGGTAACAAGATTTGCTTCATAAATTCAAAGTGCTTGGTTATAATGCCTGCTTTGGACCTTACTTACAAAAGACTCCTTGAAGAGGTAGGACAAATCGCTTCGTTGAAGCTTAGGCGTAGACACTTCCTGTCTTTTTACAAGAAGGTGATCGCAGGTGCCTATTGGGCTGCCCTAGTGTATCGTAGGCTTTTAGTAAATATAGTCTGTCGACTGCTGACGGATATTCTGCGATCGAGTAAAGGTAGTTTCCGCCAGGTTCTTGGTGGCTGAGAGGAACTGTTTTTGTAAGCGTTTTTCTTCGATATTGGTGTCTCTCTATCAATTCTTCTTCGTAGACAATGGCAACCTCCGGTATGGTGACTGGAGAGGTGTCTAATGTCCCAATTCATAGTTAACGTTTGGTGCATTTTTTGTATTGATTTTAAGTGACACCTCCCATTTGCCAAATTCTCATAGGTCTCCCAGAATGATCTGAAACTTCATAGTAGACACTTTATCAAACAACCTTTAGCCCACTTCCTACATCCTTCCACATCCTTGAACGTGACCCTCAAATATACGACAGCTCTCTTTCCAGCAACTCACTGCCACATATTGTCACTTTTCGAAACTTCACAAGCCAAACCCAATTCAACCACCACGAGGTAAGTTGTGTTGGTTCCAAAAAAAAGTAACAAAAAATATCAAGTTTCGTGCATTCACTATACATCTGTAATTATCCAGTTTGCAGGAATTATGAACAAACCACAGGATTTTTTTTCCCAGTGACGCATTTCTAGTGTGTGCTGCGTTTTGCTGTCGGGGGCGAGATATACTGCGGCGCGGTGCACGTGTGCAACTGGCAGAGATCAAAGCCAAAATGTATTGATTTAATTTCATTTTTTGTCAAGTGAATATATTTGTTTACACAGATCTAGAATTTTGAAATATGAATAATGCGATTTGAAATGTACGAGCACGGTTCTTGAACAAATCCGCCGGGCTATCGGGCGGATAACAGTTGTGGATTTTTTGATAAATCAGTCGTTGGAAAAATGCGAAATGAAATGTGATTGAATTAATTATGAATAATCCGTAATTATTCAATTGATTTAACACCAATTTGGACGTCCAATTATTTATGGTTTTGTATCTCGCAAAGCACATGTGTCTTTGGGTGTACACGCGCATATACCGCTGGTGAGGCTAGTTTCCATGGACTGCTCAGCTGGTCACTGTGCCTTATCACACCATTTCACTGACAAACACAATGCAATGGTAATCTGTTTTAAGCTCTGTCGGGAGAATGAACTAAATCCGCGGTGGGTCACCGGCAGGAGATCAGTGGGATCTGCCCGAGGGGACATCAAGTATTACGTGTATCTGCTTCGGATTAGCGGTGGGTGAGGATTTGCTGGTGGTGTCACTGAACCCGGGTAATTTAGGTTGCTGCAGTCTATGAGCATTAAGAACAACTCCGCTGCTCTGAACATACTCCTCAACCTAACACCGATAGACCTTGTCGGTGGACAGTTAGCAGCTACTATGGCGATCGGGTTGAAGTCTTTTAATTTCGGATTGGAAGCTCAAAAATGCTCTTGTATGCGGCACAACTCGTTTATAAAAACCGCCTTGAAAGTGGCATTAGCATTAGCAGATAAAATATACTTCTGCTAAGATGCTGTGAATAAAAAATTTAAATAGTGTTAAAATTTTGCCAGAGACGTAAGTATTTTAAAATGAGTGTCGCGTTAGCATCATGTTATGCAGGAGTATTCTTGTGCACGCATCTAAAACTACCGAAAATGTCATACGGAGCAGCTGGTAAATATAGTATATGAACAAGTCAAAAGCATTTGTTAGCAAGTGGGTGCACTTAAAAATGTTTACGATTTGCCGGATCGTAGGTCTATGACAAAAACAACAAAAAAAAAGAAGGACAAAATGATTCCAGACCTTTTTGAAAAAATCCTCTTCGATGGTTACATGGAGGACAAGGGGTCTAAATGTGTGTTGTGATACCAAACGAAGACGTTTACTAGCCACTACTGTCAAAAAACACGTAAAAAACGACTCAGTTGGGCCAAGGAGAATTTGAGTAGGGATTGTTATTTTTTCATATGAAGCTTCTTTTTGGGCATGGTCTCCTATCGCTCATACCGGGCGTACACAATCCAATCAATTATTCCAGTGGACCGTCAAACATCCGGCAAAGGTGCACATTTAGGGACGCTTCTCAAAACAAGGATTTGGCAATTTGTTCATGTTTACAAATAACTTAAACACACCCAACATGGTCAACATTTATAAAAAGGCTTTATTACCATTTGCCCAAAGGAATGAGAATTTGGTTACTGCAAGAAGATAATGACCCGAAGCATCGCAGTCGGTTGTGCCGTGCGTGGAAACAAGAAAATCACCTCGATGTTGTATGCAAGTCGCACTGAAAATATTTGGGCATTCATGAAGCTAAAGCTCCAAGGAAAAAAGATCTCGAGGGTCAAACAATTATCGCGAAAAATACCCAACACCGACGTTTCAGTCAGAACGTGACAACAGACGGATATAACTTGGAGGTAGTTAAACACTTTGTCTACCCAGGCACCGCTATCAATTCAGACAATGACATCAGCGCTGAAATCAAACGAAGAATAACTCTTGCCATTCGGTGCTTCTTTGGGCTAAGAAAGCAATTGTTAAACAAAGCCCTCTTTCGAACAACCAAGGTAACGCTTTACAAGACCTTAATCGTCCCAGTCCTGCTATAAGGCGCGGAGGCATGGGATTTGTCAAAAGCGGATGAAGCTGCTCTTGGTTGCTTCGAGAGGAAAATTTTTCGGGTGATTTTCGGTCCCGACTGCATAGATGGTGGGTGGAGGAGGAGCTATAACGACGAAGGATTGAAATGGCTAGGTAATGTTGAGCGGATGGAAACCAATGCTGCGGCCCCAAAATTCTTCTAATCCACCCCCGAGGTGCGGTAGAGAGGTCCGCGATTCAGGTTACTCACGCAAGTGGAAAGGGACCTCAACCAACTGTGCGTGCGAAACTGTAGACAGCTAGAAAAAGATCGAGCTGGCTGGAGACGCTTGTTGGTTGAGGAACTGTAGCGCCACCTTAAGTAAGAGGCCTAGATCCACCCCGAACTGTAGCGCTACCTTAAGTAATTAAGTAAGTTATTTTGTGATTATGTACCATACGGCCTTACTTACTGGGAGTCTTAAGCCTTAAAGGCCGACATAAAGGCAGCAATCCAAGCTCTGAGCTCATACACATTTATTTCCGAGACTGCCGCCTATCTCTTTACGAGATGGCCAAGCACTTCAATATCCTAATCAGAATGATTGGTATGACATCCCAGAACATGGCAAAGCTGATGAACTCGCTAGAAAGGGTACAAACTCAACACTCCTTTCGGATGGTGATATATCGCTACTCTAAAACATCTTTTGAAGCCGCTTGCCCAAGCAAATCATAGATTATCAACTCGCAAAGGATGCCAGCTCTGGCCTTGGGTGGGTCCCAAAGTTTGCTCAAGTTGATCAACATGAGTTATAACAGGACACTGCGAAATCGGTACCCAGATCTCTAGGATAGGCCTCCCTTATAACTACAGATGCTGCACAACTGTTATGCAATTGAAGCACTCTCTCATCCCGCAGATACAGACTTCTGGAAGCCTATTATTTCAATAACCCAACCGCACTAAGCAACGTAACAGGCTGTCATATCCTACGCTTCATAAAAATCTCTAAATGGCTTGTGGAATAGATAAAGAGCTGCGTAGTAACACAATGAGCACTTGGTGGCAAAGTAGAGCTGCTGTCCTCTTGCACAGCAGTCAGTCACTTCAACATAACCTAACCCCCAAGTGGTAAGACTGACTGTCGACTAAAAATAATGATTATGCTATGGATGATGCAAGAAATTCTGTGACATTGTGCCATCGCACAAAGCCCCAATTGTAGATGAGTTCTTGGTCAAAAATAGTCTGCATAAAGTCTTCTTTTCTAATTCATAGTTTAGAACAATCAAAAATAGTACGCGCTCAAACGAATTACTTACTATATTATGACTGTATCAAACAATATGCACACTAGTTCAAATCGTGATACCACCTCTCTCTGCCCCCGACAAAATACACATATTGCATTTTTGCTACATTATTTTATATAATTTTATTTTTAATTTGTTGCTTTAATGAAGGTGGCTTAGTGGCTTTTCCTTGACAAATTGCATTATTTTGCAGATGTTTTTACATTTTCAATTCATTTTTATTTTCTACTTCATGATATACTTATATCCTAGACAAAAATGCATAAACTAGTTGGACGAACAATTTTTCTATGTTAACTTACTGGCCCTCTGCAGGCACTCTAAGCTAAACCTCATCTTATTGTATGTCTTTCGACTCAAGGTAAAGGTTATTATGAATTCAAATGTATTGCATGGAAAATTGTATAGTAAGGAAAAGTGTAAAAAACTTAGTCACCGAAGTTTTTATTAAAACTTATATCCTATATCTTAAAATGACTTAAAACTACCTTAAAATTAAATCTACACGCATATGTACTTACATGTTTAAATGTATGTATTTATCATATGTACAATTGGATACACAGTAGAAGACAGCAGTCTACACCTATGTATGGCTTTTCCTTTTTTCTATACATGTATACATTTTAACACTGCTTTACAAACTACATTCAGCTACCATATGTACGTCGGCCATAGGGTGCGGCAGATAATTTTGCCCCAAGACAGAGACCGACGTCTCCCCCATTCGAGGATGAACATTGCACTTTTTCAGAAGTAAGATTAATAATGTGGTGGCCCGTCGCTTTGTGGGTATGTGCGTCCACCCCAATGCACTTGAATCCCGACGTCTAGATGCGATCCCACGACCAACAAAATAATATGTCAAGGCTCACCTCTTTGGAGTCACTGACAATGCTCGATGAGTATTTCCCATTATAGCTTCTCAAACTTGGTCGTTGGGATTCGGCATTAAACTGTAGTTCCCTTCCACTCGTAAGGTAACAATAGCACACCCTGGCCCACTACGGGCTGAAGCGCCACCCATATTATTATTATTATTATTATTATTATTCCGTAGGATAACTTTAATTTATAATACTGCTTTAATTCTGTGGGGTAAAATGTCCACCAGTATCTGGCAGTCCTTCTCTTAAGACTTTGTTGTGGTCAGATTAAAACACTTAAGACACATTTGGTTGTCTTGATACTTCTGTAGTACTCACTTAGCAGCAAGCCTCGGGACAGGTAGATTTTCGAAGGCAAATGGATAGAAAAAAATGTTTCCAAGTGCACTAAAAATTGATGCCTTGATTTTTGGGGCGATCAACTAGTTATTTTCCATTCGACTGAAGTCTCTTAAGCTTCGACTTATCGCTCCAAAATACATTTCCCCATATGTATTTGTGCCAGAAAAATATGAGGCTCCTTCTACTTCAATCACATTCCTTCACCGCAGAACTTTACAACGCAACAACCTCTTCCACCACCATCCTCTGGGAAGCGGAAAATGCTTCCGCTAAATAAGGATTCCACACGCTCTACAAATAAGCAATAATGTTTGTCAATCACTGGCGATAAGTTCCGCCATTCTTCAAAGCACTCTAAACTCCTCGCTGCTGTCTGCTCCCTCCCTCGCAATCAGCTTGCATTGCCAAAAATGTTTCCCACCTAATCCCAGACATAAGTTCGACTACATCGCCACACTTGACCTCCCCGGCGCGCGCTGTAAATCCGTTCCGCTTCATGCATAGTAATCATTTTAACATAACGACTATTAATAGGTTAAAGTTTGAAATCTCCAACTCATAACCATAAATCAGGGAGCACATCATAGGACCTCATAGCCACCACTTGGCAGAGGTCGCAAAAAACTTCCAGTACCCGGCTGCCGACACAGGCACCCCGTTCGCCTCTGTGCATCGCAGGCACAGTGCCCAGCGCTTTGAATTGCCAATATTCCCATGAAGATATTTCGGTGCTGAGACACAGATAAGCCCATTCAACATTCATGGCACGTAGTATTGATTGGCCTACTTTAACTTTAACCCATTCGCACCGTTCGGCCATGTCGAAACTTTTCCAAAAATCAATCAGTTGTCCGACCGTTGCCAATTCAATTTTGCGCCGCACAGCATACATTCACACTACACATCCTGGCGCACACCAAGGCCCCTGCCTCTCTGCTGAGGCAGGAAGGTCAGAAATAATTGAACTGATGATTGTCCAGGTGCGAGCCCGGCCCGCCTCCAGTGGCAAGTGAACGCGTACCGGGGTGTGTCGCAACTTCGGAGGTCCACTCTTCAGCGTAATCCTTGTGCCGCACTCGGAATATGTTAGAATGTTTGGCTTTGAAGCTGCCGCATGCACACACCGATGGCGTTCGAAAGGATTAAAGGCACAGCAGCAGCAGCAGTGGCCACCATGGGGGCTGGCTGTTCACTTCACCGGAGGGGCCGGGTTGGTATTCAAATTCGAGTTCGACATCCTTTCGGGTCAGCTACCTGATGTAATATGTGCGAGGTTTATTTGCTCATCGTCTCTCGCATCGATAATCAGCTGTGAACCGATGCTGGGCACGAACGACTTGGATGACGAGCACCCTAACATCGTCCGGCCATTCATCAGGGCGTAGCTGGAAGTTTTGTTTTTTCGACCGTAGTCGTTGGCGAACGAGTTCGCTTCATTGGCGAGACCTTCGTCGGGGCCATTTGGTCGATAGCCGCGAAACTTGAGCATCTCATGGGAATGCCGAGGTTCGTGCAGGAATGCGCCACTTCGGCGAGGCAATGCATTGATGGCCAGCTGCGTCGGGTATCGGTATTGGATCCTAATGAATTTGATGTTCGGCGATTAGTTCACGGTTCAGAGAGTCCTCAAAGCCGCATTCGAGCGCCGCGACGATGCATTGCACTGGGTGGTCAAAGGTGTGGAACGCAATTCATAGTCAAGGGTGGGTGGCCGAAGTATTCTAAGCTTGCGAGCGCGCTGAGGCGGTAACATTCCAAGAGTCAATCCGGGCGAGCAATAAATTCGTGAGGATTATCAAAGAGAGAGAGAGAGATACGTTGTATTTCTCTGTGCATATGTGCGGAATAAGGGTTGCTTCATACGTAGATATTGCGTGGATTCTTCATTACTGAATTCACTCGCATCAAGATGGCCTTAGGTTGGTGAAGGCAATTATCCATTTCTGATTGCCCTTCAACCTCAAGGACTTCCATGATGAAGGTCCACTAAGGTCCCAGGTCCACCCCGAAATGTAGCACCAATCAAAAAAGAAGAAGATTAATCAGTGCAAAAGAGGCATTCAAATGTAGCGTACTTTCACACTAGGCACTAGGCCTAACTTCACTTAGCGCCACTCAAAGTCTGAGTAGTAGACTTTAGTGGAGGGATTAACATTCAGTTTAGCTGCTTGATGAACTGGAGATAAAGCTGCTTCAATAGGATGGAGTCAGTCCAGTCGTTAAATGGACTTTATTCTCAGTCGAAAATGTTTAATCCGATGTATCACCTAGTAATTTTAGAACAAGCTGAAACGGTTGATTGTGTCTAGAGAACGTAGACGACGTACAAAATAATTACATATGTACCTGTCAACCGTCATTGTGAAAAATAAAATCTTGATAATGTTCTATTCATATTTTCCCGAAAACTGCATCATTAAATTCTTTCCAGAAAAATCCAACTTAATTCTCGCCTCAGAACTGTTTCTGATTCTCTTGGTTTGACAATTGGGAATACCAGAGATCATGGATCCCCTCCTTGCCAGAATCTGATCCTTATGTGCATCCCCATTGAATGGAAGCAAGCTGACTTCTGCGTGGCAGTCTCACATGCACGCGCAACACCATGCCACACTGCACTTCCAGAACAATGCAATGCATAGAGAATAATTCAATCCATCATCCATCGGATCCGCTACACTTTCCTGGAAGCAAGAGATGCCCTCCCTTCCCGTCACTCGCAGGGAATTCATTAGCGTGACTTACGCTAGCTCATTTTTGACATCAAGGTAGAAGCGCTTATAAATTAATTTACATAAGAAAACTTTCCTCCTACAGTCAGTCTTCGCGTTCCCGCCCAGCAGCTCTGTTCATCAGTGAATGTGCATGGCCGGGAGGCGATGGGGATTTTTAATTCACCTAGAGACACCCGCCAGCAGCACCGCGCGGCTCCACGCCGCCGTTCGTCGACAACAGGGGAAGGCGGTATGAATATTTACAAGCAGAATCCTTAACACCATGTACGAGCAGCAGAGTGTAATGTATGCAGCCTGAAACTTTCTAATAAACATATTAATTAATTGCCAAATTATACAAAAGTTACAAGCACATTCATTGACACACGTATGGCATGCGACGCCCGCGCGCCGCCCGCATGGTCCGCATGTCAAAGCGTATGCACGGGAAGCCCGGGAGCTGGCTGTGCGTTCTGCGTTTCTGCTGCTGCGGCTCCCTCAGTCGCTTGCTTCTGCATTGTCGACAGGAATTTATTAGTCCGATGTACCTGGCTGACGTTATAAAACTTTTCACTGGCGGTACACTCAACAATTTTCTAGAGAAAAATATTTTTTTTTTTTCGAGACCATTTTCTTTGGGCCGAACGCCGCGCCGTGCCGCGCTCCTCTCGTGACGACATACGCGACTTGATTTAGTTTTGCGAACTTTCTTGCTACGCTGGATAAGTTACACACAGCAGCGGTCCCTGGCGATGGCGATGTGCCCTGGAGAGATGAAGAAGTTTTTTTTTTCATTTTTTTTCGGAGAAAAGAACGAGAGTTCAGGAACAGTCTAAATACCACAACGGCACGGCCACATGAATTACGAATTAGTTGGCAGACGACAGGGGATGCGCTTGAATAAGTTCTCGATTCGTCGCCGCCGTCCTCTGGACGTGTACCTTCGCAGTGAGTTGTTCTTCTTTGAAATTGCTTTACAAGCGCTTTCGATGCTCTGTAATTGGAAACTTTTTTTCGGGGGTGTGCTGTATCCTTTGGTATATTGTCATTAAATTGAGACAAATGGGGTGAGTGGTGACTTTTCAAAGAACTTCGTTGTTTTTCTCGTTCGAGGTTAATGATAGGCGCTAGCGGTGGACTTTGAGACGAACCTTGATTGCTGATTGGGGTTGTGGCTTTCTCATCAAAGACGCGGCCCACAATCACCTACAGCTGGGGGAAACTTTCTTCGTGACTTCAAGGGTGGTGAGGTATTTTGTCGTGATTGTAGCGTGAGTGAATTGGAGACATTGGTCTTTAAAATCGACAATTCCACAAGCTAAACTCACTAGCTACGTTCAGCGCTTCTGCACAGACATCTGGGGAAGGGGTGGGAATTAGTGCTATTTTTAATGAATTAGCATGTGATTATTTTCATTTTTAGCATGTGAAATGCTTTAAAGGGGAAATATATGTATGTATAGGTTGTGAGTGTGCACACAATGTTCATTATGTCCGAGTTTTCTTTCCCCTCTTTAGCGGTGTGTTCATATAATACCACGCACGGCCTACAAGTTTCGCGTTTCATTAAATTTAGCAAGTAGCTTTTATACTTGCGAAAATATGTATGTACTTAGTTTTGCTAATGCCGAAACAGGTAATTGGCTAATGATTTGATCACTTTATGGCCGTCGCAGTGTGCGCAAAAATGTTGCTGCAACAAATTTGATGCACAAATAAAGATGAGTACCTTCGACGTTCAGCATTTTGCGTTGCAATGAGTTTCCATACTCAATCCACGCAAGGCGTGCCAGGAAATACAATCAATCTTAGTGTCAGCCATTCTGATCTACTTCCAGATACATTTACCATCAAAACTATAACCAAGCAAGGTGGCGTGTTATCTCCTTTACTATTTGTGGCGTTGAATAATGTAGTCAGATCTTCACTCAGGAAATGGCTGAATGTTGGTTGGGTGCCTGCCCTTGGGTAGTGGGTTCCCCGGTTGAAATCTCAGTAAAAGTAATGTTAAGGGTTGCTTCCAAATCTAGTACAGTCACTTTTGGGCTTGGTTATCAAATGATCGTCGTAGCAAGTTGGGTTTCGATATCACAATGGACCATTAATGGTTTGCTGGAAATTTCGCCTGCAGCCTAATAACCTAACCTACCAATGGAGCCGAGTTAAAAATCACATTCTCGTCGAAAATATTTGGGGACAGCTTGTAGTCTTGAGCTCTTCATTTGCTGAAAAGACAGCGTACAACTTTTTAACCATAGCTTTAGCGTGTTGTCCTTCTGCTATTGTTTATCGACCGCCTTCAAAATACGTGAAACATGTGCAATCGAGCTTCCTAATATTAAGATAAGCGTTCGAAATCACTCGTGGTGGCCCGTGGCGTTGTGGGCATGTGCGTCGACCCCAACCTCGACGTCGTAAGTTCGATTCCTGCTCTGTGCGACGACAACAATTTTTAAAGAGTATTTCCTGTCTAAAAAAGCTTCTCAAACTTGGCCGTTCGGAGTCGGCATAAAACTGTAGATCCCTTCCATTCGTGAGAGAACAATAGCGGGCCCTGACCCCCTATATATATTCGGCTTAAAACTATAGGTCTCTTCTGATAGAGAGAGAAGAATAGTGCGCACAACACTAGTGGTCGCTGAGAAGCTGACATCGGCCCTATTATTATTATTATTTTTTTGTAAACCGTTGTCTTAGAAAAATGTTGCGAATTTATTAGTTACAGCGAATTTCGAACACGGAGCACGCACCGTGCAACCATGATTGTCGTATCAGATATAACCCCGCAAATGGAACTGGTTCGACTGCACAGTAAAACTTAACGTCGCTCGAGAAGGTCTCTGCAAAAACCAATAGAGTTATAGACGTCCCGGGGGAACGAGCTTGGACATGGAGGCGCACAATTGACGAAGAAATGCCAATACCTAGATTGACATGTTGTTAATGCTCGTAATAAAGTCAGATTTAGGTTGATTGTTGAGATTCCATGCTCCACTCAGTGGCATAGACAAGACCAAGGTACAAAAAAGGTGCAATATTGCCTTCATTTGTAAAGGGCTGAGTGAGTGAAATGGCGGCCCTTATCCCATGCACAATCTCCCTTCGCTTTGCCAATCAAAAATCTACAAGCTCACGCAAAACACATTCCCACTCAAAGCGCCAAGGTCAAGCCAGCCAAAAAGAAGACACCCCAGTTGACAGTCCAAATCCTTGTTTAACTGTGACACACACAAGGATTAACACATAAAACTTCCTTTAAGGACACGCTCCGCAGTGCTTCTGCACAATCATTCTTCACTTCTGAAGACTGAATAAATGGAATAATTTTTATCCTCATTTTTTTTTCTCGAAAGCGAAATTATTTCGAACAAAACAGCAGGACACCCTAGCAAGGACGTATCGAGCGAAATAAATGGTTAATCCAACATCAGAGAATGTGAGGGCAATGCAAAAAAAGCGGCAAAATGAAAAATTGTGCAGAGAGAAATTTATATGAAATTTTTAACACAGACCGAAGCAGTTTTGTGTGGACGGTGCACGGGAGTAGGACGAGAACTGGGGAAGAAAAGACACCGAACCTCGTATTAATGTTTATCTGCGGTTGTATTTGGGTTGAAAGTCCAAGTTTAAGTGCAGCATACGTTGTTATCCTCGTGATTGGCAACAGAAGAGTCGTAGAAAATGTGTCCCACATTGGCACTGGCAATGGGGTGGAATTAATTAGCTTGGAACGAGAATTGCAAACTTGTCAAGATGGTATAACTAAATCGTTAATGTCTAAGCTTTTTGTACAAAGCACCAGACAATGGGGAGATGGAATAAAAGGTGCAACTGTGTGGGACTTAACAATGATTCAGGCTTTATTTTGAGTTTGCACTAATGTGCGGAAAGGCAATCATATGACCGACTCAGGTGAGGTCAGTGAGCGTTGTGTAACCTTATGAGGCTTGTAGCGCCGTCTTATTGAAGCCACTGGCTCGGTCAAGATCGATGTATAGAACTGCCACTCTGCTCACGTCGTCCGACTTCAAATTAAATTTAAATGCGGGCCAACACTCGACCAAAAATTAAATGGAGCGTAACACTTACGTCATCCTGGTGGTCTTCTTTAGCTAATGCCACTTGATGACGACGGACATATCTACGAAAAGTGAATCCAATAAGATCTAAGTGGAGCTTTTATTGGATTGACGTGTGTGATAGATTTTATCAATTAAATCAACCGTAAAAGCTAGAAGCTTGAAATTTGGCATGGTTACTCCTGACACAGTGTAATCACACGCTCACTAAAACGCCCACATTTTGCGAAACACGGGTCTGAGTTAAGGAGGCAAAGGAAATGTTATATAATTACTGTCAGAAATGCATACCGACGTCTTGGACAACACGTCACTATGGACAGCTATAACTTTGAAGTAGCGAAAGACTTTGTCCACCTAGGCTCCGAAGTTAATACAAATACAACACCACCGCGGAAGTCAAACAGAGAATCACGCTGGCCAATCGGTGTACTTTCGCACTCGGAAGGCCACTGAGGAATAAAGCCATCTCTCGAAAAACCAACCACTCTCTTTGAGAGAAAAGTCCTTCGAATAATCTTCGGTTCCGCATGTACGGATGGTGTTTGAAGGAGGAAACTGAACGGCGAGCTGAGCGGGCTGTACGATCGACTTGGTCAAACGAGTTCGAATCTCTTGTCTCAGACGGCTAGGTCATGTCGAGCGAATTGACACAAATTCTTCGGCCCGGAAAGTCTTCAACTCCAAACCCGAGGGACATCGCGGTAAAGGATGGAGCACGCAGCTAGAAGGGGACCTGAATAAGTTGAACGTGCGTGGCTGGAATCTACTACCGCAAGACCGTACTAGATGGAGAGTTATGTTGCCTGAGGTCCAAGTCCACCCCGCTCTGTAGCTACAGCCAAAGAAGAAGAATGCATAATTGAAAATATTTGCATGTAAATTTTGTGTGTATATAAAATATCGTCCTCACCACTCTCATGAATTGAAATTCACGCTTTATTGGTCTGATGCTAATAGATGTGGGGATGTCAGAAGTAAATAGCTTCTTGAGGCCGATGTTGTCATTTTTTTTCTTTTAATCCTGTTGGACAAATCCTGTCCTGTTCAAAATTACATCTGATGACAACTTTTTTTTTTAAATAAACGTACGCTTCAAATGCATCCTTTATAAAAGAGAATTTCAAAATGTTGCATTATTGTCAAAAGAAATATATTCAAGGCTTCTTTCTTACCTAAACTGCCAAAAATATAAATTGCTACTTTGTATGCCGCAAAAAAATGCGGAAAACCAACACAAAACAATTTGAATAACACAAACATTATCAATTTGAGTAAATGGCTCCAGGTGATCGAGATGTGTTGCAGACAGCAGACATTTTTTTAACGTCTCAACATAGAATGAACAATTATGAATACAAAAAAAACGGACCTTCACGTCACAAATCACTTTTCGAATTAATGTCCGCCGAGTGGAAGGGACCTGCAGTTTTATGCCGACTCCGAAGCTGAGAGCTTGAGAAGCTTTTTCTAGACAGGACATACTCTGTGAGCATTGTCAGTAACTCGAAAGAGGTGGGGTCCTGAAATTTGTTTTCGTCGCACAGAGCAGGAATCGAGGTTGGGGTCGACGCACATACCCACAAAGCCAAGGACCACCAGACGGCACCCTTCTCTATTGACAAGAATGTTTGCTCGGAAGATACTAGCGTAATTCACTAGTCTAAATACTACAAAAATGTCCTAAGTGACATCTTAAAACCGCATATTCTCCCGTCAGAGCTCTACCTTCTATCTTTCCTTTGGAAACACGATCACGCTTGCGATTGAATTGTGATCTTGTAGAAGGACGTATGCATAGCGTGAGGTTTTTTAATATCTAGCTTAGATGAAAAATATGTACGTAGTCTGTTCGACATGGCATGAGGTCTTTTGGCATCGAGTCATGGAGGCAGCTGTGGGCATACAGCCTTGATTTCCATAGCCCAGACACTCTTTTTTTTATTATTAGAACCATGCACAGAGGTAGTTTATATGGAGAGGTAACATATGGAGCAAGTGTGTTAGAACTTCTGTAGACGTTGTCCTTATCCAGTCAACTCATGCCATCCATTTTTGTACCTTTTTGAGCTTCGTGAGACTTTGGTTTTTCTTAGGAGGCTAGCGAACGGCACCAGCAGATAATCTATCTACTTAGGGCCGGATGCAGGCACTTTATATAGTCAGTAGTGGGTCATATTAGTGAAGGAGGTTAACGTCTTGTCAGAGTTTACACCAAGGCTATTGCTTATGTAACTACCGTAATGTTTTTTTTCATGCAAATCGCTAAGATTTTGTATTCATCAAATTAAGTCAGAGAAGAGCTTTTATTCATCAAATTTGCCATGTGGACAAAAGCCTATGTCCCCAGGGCATAGGCTGATTGCATCTAACCTCTATGATGCCAGCGCGCTCATTGCTTGCTTATAAGTCAAGTTGATACAGCCGCCTCTATTCTCTACCATTCATTATGGCTGACAAGTATCAAGTGTCAAATAAAATCAACCTAGAACATTAAAAGGCGCAGTCTGCAACGGTTAAGCGGGAAGCTGATTATAAACGAAAGAACAAAAAAGGCTTGCTATGCCCTATATTTATGCAATAAGATACAATATAAGGGAAAAAATAGGGTTCAAACCCCAGAACAATATTGTGGATGAATACAGCTCTTGTCAGGCCTATATTGACATTCGGAAGCGTAGTTTGGTTTAAAGGCTGCCTGGCTTCCAATCTAAAACTGCTGACAGGAAGACAAGAAACTAGCATGCGTAGGAGCGACTGCAAAAATCTCCACCACTGCTAAAGCGGGAATAGAGTAGCGATGGGCGATTGCGAATGATTTTCCCAATCGAATAAATGGGCAATTGCCAAAAATTTAATTCGATTGTCGATTTATTCGGTCTCATTAGAAAACAATCGAATAATAATTGAATCGAATTCTACAATTTATTCTCAGCAATCAACCAAGAGAATGCCGGATACTAATATCCCATTGTAGATATGTAAGTATTTCCCGATTTATTCATATGTTGGCGTTGGAGGTTCGACTGTATTCTTCACCCTTCTCACCTAAATACATATACACACATGATACAATCCAACAACCTCTCTCCGACTTGAAGAATCGGCAATTTTCACATTCATTAAATTTAATAATAAATTAATTTTTTATTTAAATTTAATAATAAATTTATTTTAATTTAATAATAAATTAATAAATAAACAAAAAAATTAAATAAGATTTCAATCGTAACTACAAGAATCGAAAATCAACGAACGACAATAGTCAATTTGAATTCGAATAATTACGATTGCGAGAACAATCAAATTATTCGATTGCTTTTATTCGCAATTGCTCATCACTAGCCTAGGTGTTATCTTGAATCTTCTTGCTCTTGACCTCTATATGCAGAATTCTTAGAATTCTTAGATATAGCAGCGCCAAAATAGAGATACTTCTCAAATACAGCAAAAAGCTGCTGCGGATGGTAGTCGGGGCGTTAACTAACGATAATCATCTGGATGGAACAGCACAACATCTGTACACTCGGAGGCTGCCACAACAATTAACGAGTAGTACGATACAAGTTTGATCATCACAATGGGTCCAGTAGGACCTACGCGAGAGGTTGCCTCACTTCGACCGCCCAAAAATCGAACCTACCCCTTTGCTACTTCGGTTTATCGGAACAATCGGATTCAAAACTTCTCACTCGATGGACGAAAAATGTTGCTTAACAAAACTCTAATTTGATATGGAATGGAAAGTAGGTCCGTGAGCAAAGAAGAAAGGCTGAGACAAGGCTTCTTTCAAAGGAAAATCTTAAGTCAGAAATGTGACCCTGTCTACGAGGAAGACATGTGTACATAACAGCGAACTCTTCGAGGTTATGTGGGTTCTGTGGGGATTCTGTTCAGTGGACTTTTCTAGCTTATATTGTGTCGAGAGCCTCAATGTGCCACAGACTTGTTTTCGACTGCAATAAGGTTTCTTTTTTTTTTCTTTATGTTACCAAGTCTTATATACCATCAAATCGCATTAAGACAACAACGTCCACGTCAAATTCAATTCCTCCATTTATTTCTCGCCACCACTGTGGGCCACAGTAAGTACTTTGTACGTGTAATGTCCACATAAGTTCTTGGCTTTTAAAAATCCGTTTCCTCCTGGTGCAGTTTATGCAGCGAAACTTATGGCAGGATAATATGAATAGCTTAATGGAATGACCAATACGTGTGCTCACCATCTAGCTGGGGATATCTTATGTGCGCCATCCTAGCGCCATTCACCCTGCAACCGAACCGCACAAGAGCACATATACCAGTGCGCTTTGTTCCGTGTCCAGCCAGCAGTGCGCTCCACGTTCCATTGCATCGTGCAGCGAGGAGTATTCTTGGGCAAGTCGTAAAGAATCGAATCTTGTTTTCCATTTTTTTTCTCCTCACACGGTCCGCCCGAGTGGGGACACTCAACATTTCGTGTTTGATTCTGGTCTTGACGGCTTGAATTTGTTGTGTGTCTTTGGGGAAGAGATATACTCGGCGGGTGCTGGAGTGGCTCTTGCAAGGATTTGATAAATTGAATTTTTATTTGCGCATACAGTCGTTGGGGTTATTTCGGGGGAATTGAAGCTCAAACGAGTTGCTGCCAGCGAGAAAGTTGCACTGAATCGGAACTGTTAAGTGGACAGCTATGTGGTCAATGTTTGAAAGTGGGAATCGGGGGTTTCGATGATGCCCGAACTATGTGGTGGACTGAGAGAAAAACTTCAAAATTTGCAGTTTTCAAGAAAAGGACACACAATGTGTTTGATATATAGGCAAATTTGTCTCATGTTGCACTTTGTTAAATAAATGGAGGCTCTTGCAGTTGATATCGCTTTCAAAATAGCAAGGAGAATGGACACCTCAGGGAAGCCATATAACAGATGTGTCCCCGTGCTTTCATGCATAGCTTTTAAAACTTGACCGAGGCCATGTAGCCTTTAGCGGGTTTGGAGAGCTACAAGATATCGACTGTCGCTTTTCTCTTGGGTGCATAGAGTTTGCTTAAGTGTGCCATTTCAATTTGGATTCACTGTGTTCACTGTGGCGTGGTCTGTGAATGCGTCAAACAGCAGTGAATGGTCATGGAAGCATTCGATTTAGTGGCACCAAGCCCGCGAGTCACTGATAGCGCTAACCACACGAGGACTATTTGGTATGTCGGTTGGTAGTGGCATTCCTGCACTTGACCCAAAGTAGGCTCATTGTGCCGTCACGTGGATGTGATGATTATGATACGCAGCTGGCTTAGGGGACAAACTTTAGTATGGTATGGCCTGTAGAGGCTTTCCTGTTTAAGGCAACAAAAAGACATTCGCAGAGGAGGTCCTGGGTACTTTCCTCCTCCTCGCCTCGGGAAATTCAAAAGAAATCACTAGAGAGGTGGTCTAATCTTTTTGTGGGAGAGCCTATTAGGAAGTGTTTCCAACTGCAATGTTAATTTTTGATCGCCTCAGAGAGCTCAGACTAGATGATATTTTTGATCGAGATACGGTTTCTTTATTTTACAAGTGGTGTCTGTCATCTATCTGCTCAATGTCGCCTACAAGATTTTATCCAGCGTACTGTGTAAACGTCGAAAGCCGTTTTGCACCTAATCGGCAAGTACCAGAGCGGCTTCCGGCCCGGCAAATCGACTATTGACCAAATTTTCACACTAAGGCACATCTTGGAGAAGACCAGCGAGTTGCAAATCGATACTCACAATCTGTTTATCGATTTTAAAGCCGCATACGACAGCATTCAAGCGATGGCCGAATTCGATATCCCGGGAAAACTTTTCTGCAATTTGGTATTGGTGACGATAGAACGGCGACCAGCAGTTAACAAAGAATGCACTCTTCTAGAAGTCAGTCCAGTTGTTGGGATACACTGAGATGGCATGGCATCGACATTGTCGTGTGGTCCTAACTTGCCGTAGTAGAAGCTTTCACGGCAATTGAGGAACAGTCGAAACGAGCGGGTCTTAAGTCAACGAGGACAAGACAAAATATATGCTGTCGAGCAAAAAACGATCCGCCACACACCACCTAGGCCAAAACGTCACAATCAACAGGTACAATTTCAAAGTTTGTCTGTTTGCTTACCTCGGGGCAAATATAAGCTCCACGAATGACATCGTAGTGGAAATCCGACGTAGAATCGCCCTTGGCAAGCGATTGAAGGCAGCAATTGCTCAAGCTCAGACTCTTCATGGTTCGTCTGCCCGATAAGTAAGTAAGTAAGTCTGTCATCTGTGTGGAAAGTTTATTGAGCTGTAACTTGAAGGTTGTTAATGCGGTACTTATGTTGCAAGAGTGCTGGAGGCCTTTGGCGTTGTGGTTATATGAATCGACGTCCTGCTCTGGACGAAATATTAATAACAGTTTTTATGTCCAAGCCTCTTTCGAATCAGAAAGTTTCTTAAGCATGGCCGTTCGGAGTCGGCATAAAACTGTATGTCGTTTCCACTAGTGAGAGAACAATAGCACGCACAACACGAGTGGTTGCTGGGAAGCTGTGCCCTGACCCTCTACGGACTGTTGCGCCACCAATGTTATTATTCTTATTATGTTACAAGAGATTTCATCAGTCGCCAGTCTGGTTGCCTATTTAGTGAGTTCGTTTGCTCTACAGTCTCTATGGCCTGCCACCTCGCACAGGCGAATTTTGTGTTTCACTCTTCACACTGTGGAATTTAATTTCTACTTGGCTATCCGTAAGGATACAAATATCTCAAGCGGATATCACGTTCCACCTTACTCGGGATAGGCTTTCGTTAATAGTCGTTACTTCCGCTTGGAAGACGGTGATCGGAGAGACAGATTTCTTTAAGTTTAGACACTGCCATCTTTCGTCTTGGATCATCAGTGTAGAAATTTTATGGCTTTACCACAGGAATGCGAAGTGTCAGAGACGGAGACGGAGAGTACATATTTAATTTTAAAGGCACTCCCTCTTCCCTCCACTCGTCTATTGACAATAAGACGCACCACAATGTTAGTTATTTGACCAGTTTATGTGGGCACCATTTCCATTGCATAGTAACAAAATGTAAGAGGAGGACTCCAAGAATCAATAGCCAACTGAGAGGTGAGAATTCTGTATGCGTGTATAATGATTTCATCATCTCTACAGCCTCTGCAAAAGTAGCTAGAGGCGTGAGTTGGCAGAGTGCCCTGTTATGATTCATGGGTTCCAAGATTAGGCCTACTTAGCGATTGTTCAGGTTATAGCAAAGAATACAGTTCCTTTGTTATGAGAAGTCCTGTGCACAATTGACCACACGCGATTTGTCTGAGCAAATATTTAAGGCCTTTCTGGCGAGTTCGTTCGCTTGACTAATCTGTGGAATATCACTGCCATGGTCTTTGTCGTAAGTCTTTAAGCTTCATATTCAATGAAATGGATATCATTGCTAGGTTTGATTTTTTGAAGCAAAAATATTGGTAAACGGCTGCTACCTAAGCTCCTGTCACAATTTGACAAGAGGGGAAAAACACCGCAGGCTGTCGGTGAGGCCGCTACGTGCATCGAGAATGAACCCACTTAACAGGACCCTTTCTAAGACGAAGTGAATGCTTCTACCGGAAAATTTCAGCAACAAAGACGTTTTGCACGAAGAGCGTTAATAGGCAGTCAGGGTTTGAGATATTTTATGTAGAGGTAATTTACACCAACAATTTGCCCCGAAAACTTTTAGACGTTTAAGGAACGGCTGGATGAACTGCGCCACATTGGTTATAGGTGTACATATGGTAGAGAAATGAAACAAAAAGTTAATATGTTTTTATCTGGTTTTCAAAATCTAGTCCAGTCATCACTTGCCGCTGGGATCTAATTAACGGCACTGGGTATCATAATGGCCCAAAAATGTCCAAGTGTGCTGGTAATTTCGCTAATAGTAATATATAATAACAACCCCTGCGAATAATTTCTTAAGTGAAGTTATCTGAACGTACGTAACTGAATGCACGAAACTCCCGAATTTGGTAGTTCAAGATATGGACTCTGGCCCAGCTAGTTTTAGATTTGATGTCCGTTAAATCAGGGTTAGTCACAATGATTCCTGATATGGTCTTCGCTTAATATATATTCCCACAACCCCTAATCGAAATCGTCGAATTCACGGAAAACGAAGCTTCCACTTAGGATCAGTGATTCTAGCAATTTTCTGCTAATCCCAAGAAGTCATATCTGTATGTCGTCCTTCATCCGAAAAGATAGCAGCGTTGTGGTTGACGTAACTCTCAATTAAAATCATTAACTGGGAACCCGAGCCTCTGGCCCAGAGAACAGATGTTGTTCCTTGAGCGTAATTAAATGTGATTATTCGAAGCTTGTACTTTCGGGGAACATAACCCCATTCATTGTTCTACTTATTTCGAAATTATCACTGAAATGATTTCAAGGGAAGTCCTGTTCCCTGAAATGCGATCATAACCCTGAGAGCTTCATCGAATTTCTGGATTTCACTCTTCCGCCAAAGTAAATATAGAGAATCAAGGACTACTCCGGGAACTGAGTAATTTCAATCAAAATGGTACAGAAATAGAACAACACGGTACCAATTAGTTCCACATTAATTTACTAGTTATCTTCCATAGAAAAGTGGATACATGAAATTGTGAGATGGGCAGATGGCCACGAGGTTTGTTTGTTGTCAATTACCAGAAGCCGGGAGCCAGGACCCGGGAGGCAGGACCCAGGAGCCAGGAGCTAGTAGCCAGGAGCCAGGAGCCAGGAGCCAGGAGCCAGGAGCCAGGAGCCAGGAGCCAGGAGCCAGGAGCCAGGAGGCAGGAGCCAGGAGCCAGGAGCCAGGAGCCAGGAGCCAGGAGCCAGGACCCTGGAGGCAGGAGCCAAGAGGCAAGAGCCAAGAGCCAAGAGCCAAGAGCCAAGAGCCAAGAGCCAAGAGCCAAGAGCCAAGAGCCAAGAGCCAAGAGCCAAGAGCCAAGAGCCAAGAGCCAAGAGCCAAGAGCCAAGAGCCAAGAGCCAAGAGCCAAGAGCCAAGAGCCAAGAGCCAAGAGCCAAGAGCCAAGAGCCAAGAGCCAAGAGCCAAGAGCCAAGAGCCAAGAGCCAAGAGCCAAGAGCCAAGAGCCAAGAGCCAAGAGCCAAGAGCCAAGAGCCAAGAGCCAAGAGCCAAGAGCCAAGAGCCAAGAGCCAAGAGCCAAGAGCCAAGAGCCAAGAGCCAAGAGCCAAGAGCCAAGAGCCAAGAGCCAAGAGCCAAGAGCCAAGAGCCAAGAGCCAAGAGCCAAGAGCCAAGAGCCATGAGCCAAGAGCCAAGAGCCAAGAGCCAAGAGCCAAGAGCCAAGAGCCAAGAGCCAAGAGCCAAGAGCCAAGGCACTGCAGAAAAAAATCCGAGGCAAGCGTATGTAGCAACTTTCACCCTTTTCAAATCCTTTTTTGTTGAAAACTTCTGACCCGGATCCTGAGGCATGCGTGTCCACATTGCACTTCCACTCGGATTGACTCAAGCTAAATTGAGTTCCCTGTCATCTGTCCCCTCCTCCTCATGTGTTGGCTTCAAGTATTCACACAAAACTCTTCATTAGTGTCAAAGGAGAGCGAGAAGTCCACCGGAAACACTACTCAAAATGTCGAACATCAGTGCTCGCAGCAATCTCGCCTCACACACGACGACACCGCCGCCGTCGCCTCAGATCGTCCGGCAAGAGTTGAGGAAAAAGTTGAGGGACCTGTAAATTACACCCATTAAAGTTGGCAACTTTTATGACCCGAGCATGACAAGAAGATTTCCTTAAAATCCTCTGCTGGATATAAATTTTCGCATTTTGACACATCATTTGATACTGTGTCAAGGAATATTCACCCAGAAAAGGCGACGTCACCGACACGACCAACTGCCAAGACAGCAAACTGACTCTCTGTCGTTCGCCCCCACTGGCCAGCACCCCGAGTACATCGCCCGTCCCAGTGAATGGCAAGCATTTCGGTACACCCGCAAATTCCCATTAGAGGATCCCCGGGCCCCTGCTCCGTCCTGCACAGAGGCCAGGACCGCCCATAACCCAGAGCCCGCCGCCAACGAATTCCTTTCAATCTGCATGTACCCCCGCACTACTCTATACGCCAAATATTTAGCAGGACCTTCAAAGAATGCCAAAGTAAAATGAAATTTCAGCCCTGTGCCGGGCGGGAGGGCGCACACAAAAACCCAGGCGTCCTGAACACGCACGCGTGTGTGTGCGTGTGCCTATGTGTTGAGGAATTAATTATTACCCAGTCCTTCCCCGTCCTGCCGATATCCCAGCCCAGGGAACAGGAATATTCATTAAAGCCGGACAAGAGATGGACGGAGTCCGGGAGTCACCCCGGCCAGAGATGAAGCAGCCAGGCGCTGTCGTCAAATTTAAGATTGATAGTTGTATGGGAGCTCTAACGGCGACAGTGGTGGCGGGCGGTTGAAATTAATTTACAGAAATCAGGATTCCTGCATACTTCGGTCTGACCGAAGAAATTTTTCTTCGGCATAACGTGGGATTGTGCCAAAGTTGCGGGTTTTCCGGTCGCCTTGAGCTGGGGACATAATGTAAATTTATTACAGGACTCCGCAGAGTAATTAGAATGTCAACGGATGTTTACATTTTTTTCGGTTGTCGGTTGTCGTTTGAGACTTGAGGGAGCCGGCTTTCTGACGTGGGGTGTGTGGGGTGAGGCTGGAACAGTGAAAGGGATGATTTTGTGTGACCAATTGCTTGGATTAAATTGTGTGCTTTTTTTATTGTGATGGCAGGCAACGTGATAGATGGACATGCTTTCAGGATATCCGAAAGGCCATGTGAAAGAAGTCGTCTAACTGGCCTTGAATAGAAAGAGGGTTTGAGGAGACCACATGTAGGGGCCTAGTTGTCTTCTGCGATATGAAATGTGGGCTTGAAACAATTTCGATCGATTGCCTATCGGTATCTACATGTGTGATTGATCTTCCTTGGAAAGGATTATTATACTACGATATATGTGTATAAGAACACGTATTGGCATAGATGTGAAAGAAAAACACTCCTTTTCGTCGTCTCAGCAAAATAATATAATGATATGAGGTTCGCTACGGCCAAGTTGAAGAAGCTTTTTCTAGACAGGAATACTCTCTGACCATTGTCATAGACTCACAAGTTGTGGAGCCGTGAACATTATTTTTGTCGCACAGAGCTGGAATCGAGTCTACGACGTCGAGGTTGGGGTCGACGCACATACCCACAACGGACACGAATTCAGTCCCCCCGACTTAGACGAAGTCAAGATAGCGATATCTAGACTGAAGTCAAACAAAGCTGCTGGAGCTGACGGATTGTCCGCGGAACTGTTTAAGGCAGCTGGAGATGACCTGGTTGGGCGCATGCACCAGCTTATCTGTAAGATATGGTCGGAGGAAAGGATGCCCGATGATCATCCCAGTCCAGCTCTATGGCGCAGCCAGCTCTTGGCTTGAAGCTCTTGGTTGTTTTGAGAGAAAAGTTCTGCGTACGATCTTTGGTCCTGTTTGCGTTGAAGGCGTTTGGAGGAGAAGGTTCAACCACGAACTGTACGGGCTGTACAGCGGCATGCACCTAGTTAAGCGTCTTCGGATCCAACGCTTAAGATGGCTAGGTCATGTAGAGCGGATGGACACCACAGCTCCGGCCCGAAGAGTCTTCGACACCGAGCCATTGGGACAGCGCAACAGAGGACGTCCTCGCACTAGATGGCGCACACAAGTGGAAAAGGACCTCAACCAACTTGGTGTGCGCAACTGGAGGCAGCTGGCGAAAGATCGTGCTGGCTGGAGAGGCATGTTGGTTGAGGCCCAGGTCCACCCCGGACTGTAGCCCCAATCAAAGAAGAAGGCTACTCAACTTATACGGCGACTTGACTGCTGAACGGCTGGAGCCCAAATGTAGTTCGTTGTTATGCGTGTGTCGCTTTGTCGACTCCTCCCGCTCTCTGGATCGTTTGTTGTATGGTAGTAGTGTTAGGTTCCGTTGTGTCGCTAAAAGCTGTGGCCTACGTTACTGCACATGCATGTTCGTCGTAGGGTTTCGTTTGATGGTCTGGTGCAATCCCACATGCATGGTATATATTTCAAAAATGAGTCTAATTTACATACCAAGATAATGTGACGTTTTTCCGAGACAGGATTAAGAACAAAACGTGCAGTCGCGTTGATTACTTTTAACAATGTTTGCACTGTGAATCACAATTGGCGAACAATCCGTATCCGTACGTTAACAAAATGAATATTTATTTTAATAACAAAATGAAAATTTACATTAATGAATATTGAGAATAATAATGAATCGAGAATAGAACCTTGAAATACTTCATTGTGGACATCACGTAAGGATGACAGTTTGGAGTTATATGTAACAACTTGAAAACTTGAATAGTGTTAGTAAGGGAAGAAAGCAGATTCAGATGCAACAAATCAAGACCTCTAAGACGCCTAGCGGTTCTAATAACCAGAGTAGTTGGAAGACTACCGCTTTGAAGAGCATGATTTTGGTCCTTTGACCCCAGTTGTTGCGACTGTCCGACAGAACTAGCATCGGTTGCCAGGGTTGATTCAACGTCAGAGCTCCACTCACTTGCGGAGTTCAAATTTATCCCGAAGTGGACACAACCTGATAAATTTTCACGGGATCGCGTATTCGGCCATCGCTTCGAATAATTCGAAGAATCAATGTATGAGTAGCGATTTGAAACTAGCCGGTCTTCTGATGGAAATGCCTTAGTGTGAAGATTTACGGGCGGAAGCGGCACTCGTACGTGCCGATTAGTGCAGTGCAAGCCGGCTCTAGACTTTTGCACAGTACATTGGATAGGATCTCATAGGCGACATTGAGGAGCGATATCTTCTTCGTTGCCTGGCTAGAATTAGTGCACGGTAGACCTAGGCCTCAACCAACAGGCCTCTCCAACTAGCGCGATCTCTGTCTAGCTGTCTCCGGTTTCGCACACCAAGTTGGTTGAGGTACCTTCCTACTTGTCTGCGCCATTTTAAACGTGTGCTGGAGCTGAATTGTCCATACGATCTGCATGGCCCAGCCACCGTAGACGTTGGATACGTAGACGCCTGACCTGGGTCACGTCGCTGTAAAGCCCGTACAGTTCGTGGTTGTATCTTCTCATCCAGAACCCGTCAACACAAATAGTACCAGGGCAGCATATACTTCGTTTTGCCCTCATTCACCGCCAGAGCCATTTTAACCGCTTTCGGCGCAAAGTTAGCAAACACCTCATTGACGGCACGGTCAGTCCATTGCGTTACGTCAATGTCATTGGCGTATGCTAACAGTTGTACAGACTTTTGAAAAATCGTGGCTCTTTGCATCCATGATAGCGCGCCTTGTTTAAAACCTTTTTTGACATTGATGGTTTCGATGAGCTCGTTACCGACATTGATGGAGCAGAAAGAGTTCTCCATCGTCATCCTGCACAACCTGAAGAGCTTGACACGATTGTCAAAACGAGACATGGTGTTTTAATGCTCGTCTCTATGCACGCTGTCATATGCGGCCTTAAAGTCAATCTCTGATTAAAGTAGCGTACTTGAGGCAAGGACCATTACGATAGAGGCGCTGGCTCAAGAACAATGTAATATCCAAAAGAAATATTGCCATCTGTTTGGACTGTCAAACTGCAATTAAGTCCTTCGACAACATCACATTGAATTCAAAGATATTCTAAAAACAGGTTGTCTCGTAACGAGTTGGCCCCTCACGTAGAGTCAGGGACACTGGGATATTCCGGGCAATTGGAAAGCCTATGAACTCGCTGTGTCGTACTACTACTTTTGTAGCCAGGAGGAGTCCAATGTCTATGTTAATGGCTATGCCAATGGCTACAAACTGCGATCTGTTGATGGATTTAACACACAATTTCCAAGCAGTCACAGCCTGTTAAGTCGGTGTAAGACTGTGATATTGTTAAGACAACTTACTTAAAGTGATAGCACGTGGCGTAGTGGGTATGTGCGTCGACCCAAACATACTTGAACCTACGTGTCTAGGGTCAATCCCTTGTAAGACAAGAAACACTTCTCGCGACCATACCTCTTTCAGGCCACTAACAAAGCTTAAATGGTATACCTGTCTAGAAGAGGTATCTTAAACTTGGCCGTTGGAGTCTGCATAGATCCCTTCCGCTCATAAAAAAAAGTAGCGAATGGTAGTCGGAGGCCATTGCCCTCTGCGGGTAGTAGCGTCGCGCGGGACTTCATTCGCTACAACTTATCCCTGTGTCACAATTGACATCCCTTATAATGTTTTCTAGAGCAGTTCCAGAGATAAGAAGAACAAAGACGCCATGCCACACATTCCCTATTTGTATAATACTTTCACCCCCGTAGGAAACTCAACATCAGGGCTTATTTCCTTGACAATTTGACCGAACTGATCTGTATTACACATCCATGACTTCGCTGCAAGCACTGAATGGTCTTGATCTAGATGACATGCCGCCGAACCACCCATTGACCTAATTGCTAACTGCTTCTTCCTCTCAGCCACTTCTACCGAAGCTAACCTTCCTAAAGACACGACGCAGAATTCGCTTTCATCATGAATCCAACAGCCACCCAGTGAGCACATGTGCCGAATATTCCTTCTTTAAGGGCATTCACTTGTGTCATTTCACACTATGCCGCCGCCCAGCCCCGCCGACACAGGCAACCTTTGAATTTCCTTCCAAAGTGCGTGTCAACTGTCGGCGAATCCATTACATCTAATGAGACAAACCATTACCAGCCATTCCAGCTGCTCCATCTCGCATGGCCTTGCCAATCGGATAGAAGGAGAGGTCAAAAGCAACACCGGATGATGAATATTAAAGACATAAAGATGCCGCCTTTAATATTCAACTTCCAGTTCACGCCAACTTGGGTCCCATGTGCACTCCACTTCCAAGGCTGCCGTCCGGAGAAGTCCCTCAGTAACTGCCCTCATAACTTCTCCACCACCACCACCACCATTGCCGCCGCCAGCAAGCCCTCTCCGTGCCCAACTAATAAAGCACATAATTTCAGAGCAAAACTTTTGTGTCTCATTGTCTGGCAAAGAGTGAAATTTAGGTGAAAGGATTCGCCGTAGACGGGAGGCGGAGGTGGTCTTAAATAGAAATTGATCCGGAATCCTTAAACAGTGCTCCATTACCTTTTTTAGTGACCAGAATTGAAATTTATGTGCACTGTGCGGGTACAAAGACACAAGTTTTCTTTTTTTTTTCCGCTCCTTCTGGTCCACCAACCCTACCCAACCTGGTGGAGTGGGGGAGGGGGAGTGGTCCAGCGTCAGGGGTCAGGGAAAAAAGTTTCGGCAATTCCACCCTCTGGCGTATTCAAAAAAGATCCTGGATGGCAAACATGCCATCCGAGTTGTTCGAGGTTTCGTTTCGACTGGCAGTCCTAACTTTGGTCAATTCAGTTTAAATCCCAATTGGGATAGGATGTCAGTGGGCAGAGCAAGCATAGTGTGTTTGTTTGTGTAATGGAATACAGCATTGAGCTCGTCATCGTTTCGCCCCCCCCATCTAGCACCAGTGATCGATGTCCAAGGCTTGCGGCTTCAGTCTGTTATCGTCGTGCAAGTTGGTCATTGATGATGCCGTTGTCATCAGGGGAAATGGTCAAATGCAGTGGAATGAGTTACAAATACTTTTGAAGTCCAATGAAATGGGATCAATTTGTCGTGTTTCCATTCGGCCCAGGGGAGGCTGGTGCTTGCGGCACCGCTCCTACGGGGTGAATGGCTAAAACATATGCTCGTGGGAAAATAGGCCTGTGTCATTGACGGAGATGAACACTGACATTTTGTTTATCTTTCTCTATCTCTCTCTCTTGTCCCCCCCTAATGGTGTCGGATGGAGTGACCAGTTGGAACGAGGGTATTAGTTCAATGGAACCAACTTGGAATAATTCGTGTTAACACGATGGAGGTCATTGGGAGGGCGTGTCACTTGATGATTTTGGGATGCTGTTTGTCCTTGGCGTTGGCCGTGTGGCATGAGTCTGCTTTGAATTAATTGCTTTGACATTTGTAAGCGCTTGGACATGAGTGCTGGTATTATTTGCACTTAACGCAGGCATTTTGTTGGATGAAACACTGAAAATTGAATTTCGAGAGCGATCACTGGCTTACGCAAAGGAGAAGGCGTTTGTTAAAGGATGCGGTTGCCAACACTTGGAATGGTCTGATGGCATTCCATTCAGGGTAAGGGTCCTTTAGAAAAGAAGTGTTAAGTGTCGTGCTTGTGTAGGAATTTATGTTCTAAGTTTAACTTAGAATGGCTAGAAAAGTGATCTAGTTTGAGACTGTTTGAGATCAAACAAGTGGTTTTTACATGAATATAGTTTAATTTCTTCATCGCAACAATTATCTATTAAGCATTCAAATTATGAATTAATTATATAAAAGTGAACTGCTTTACCATAAGGAATTCCATATTTCACATAAATTAACGAAACATTAAATATCGTCGAATGTAAAACTATTCATTAAGTTTAAGTAATGTTGGCATTATTACACACTTGCAAATTGTACCCCAAACATTCCGGACGGAAAATACACATATCTAATTATAAAGTTTAAATTATTCTTTTTATTGCATTCCTTTGTTCGGCGATCACTTTTCTCATTTATACGTTCTCATACATATACGTTCTATGGGTCGAGTCCCCATCAATAGGATTCACTTATTTTGCAGCAGAACAAGGAAAGTGTGTGCATTGAGGATCTTGTGAATCAATGAGCCAGATATTATATTTTCGAATGTGGTCCAATGCATAAGTCCTTAAGCCTAGGCTAGTTTAGGTCTGAGAATTCGCTTCATAATATATGTACATAAGAATCGTACGTTTTTCATAAAGTGCTACTGAAAATAGTCTGCATTTCTGAAAAAATGTCATTCAAACATTCTCAGTCTAGATAACGCCAAAAAGAGTATGCTTTTCTAAGGTATTCTTACGTAATTATTTTTATTCACTGCTTTGCCGGCTTTCGAAGCAAATTGTTAAGGATGTATATTGCAGGCATTGCAGCTTAAAGTTTGACGTAGGTTATACGTACGTTTGTAAAGTTGCAATCGTTCGATAGCGCAGCTGCTCTTTACTCAGTCAAATCAATTTTTCCCAATTAAATTTTGGTTAGCAATTTCTTTATAAAAGGTGATTTCTAAGAAGCTATAGAAAAGTTTTTCAAAAAAAAAAAAACACATAAAATTCAGAAAAATGCATGAAATATTTATTTGAATCGATAGTACGGTCCATATAATTTAACGTTTGAAGATTATTTCATGCAAATGTTGACCTTGACTGCGCCTCAAATGATCCATCCGCTAAGTCCAATTTTGGCATACTTTCTTGAACATTTCGGCCGGTATCTCACGAATATGTCAAATGCGTCAATTGAAGCGGGCTTGTCTGTATGATAATAAGCTTTAACAAATCCCCACAAAAAATAATCTAAAGGCCAATTGACCGGTCCCGAACGTGAAAAAAAATGTTCACCGAACTCGCCTCTCAATAAGTCCATTGTTACGCGTGCTGTGTGGCATATGCCACCGTCTTGTTGAAGCCACCTATCATATCATGCAAGTAAAGCTCTTGCATTTTGGGCAAAAAAATGTTGGATATCAACTCACGGTAGCGCTCACCATTCACAGTTACTTGCCACCAGCCCATAAACCGCACCAAACTGTGACTTTTCCTAGATACATTGGTAGCTCTTGCAATGCTTCTGGCTGATATTAACTCCAAATTGACAATTCGGCTTATTTACGTACCCATTGAGCCAAATAAAATGGAAGAAGCACGCGATGAACTTTGTTAACAGAGAACGCATTTTGATAATAAAATTCAATAATTTACAAGCGTTGTTCGTTTGTGAGACGATTCATGGTTAAATGATAGACCAAACTGAAGATGTTTGACAGTGAAACAAAACACGAAACGTGAGTCAGCTATATAAACCAGTGTTGTCAAAAATATAAAAGCTTAAAAATCACCAATTACTTACATTTCTACTTGAAACTTGTGTTTAAAACTTTTCTGCTGGTTTGGCTAAGTGTAGGATCGAATTTAAACTTAGCTCAGAAAGATTTCGTTTTCACAGTCAATATTTGGTTGGTTTATAGAAGTCAGGAATGACTCATTGTGAACTAATGAATGCACCAACCAAGAGAAACACGAACAAAATAGGGATCGTGATTGAAAACAGAGATGAAATGAGAACCCCCTAAATAACAAGCGAATGTTCATGCATGTGAGGATATTGTTGAAATATTTGCGATTTATAAATTTGCGTGCTTTGGAGCTGAAATAATTTCAATAGACTAATGACAACTATGCACCATACTCTCAGGATTGACACTTAAGTGACAATTGGTGACTTAAGTTAAAGTACTATTGTGGATAAGTGGAATCCATCACTTAAGTGAAACAACACTGTAAAAACAAAATTTCTATTGATTCTGAGTTTAGCATCGGATTAACACCATAGCTCGCACTGTGAAGATACAATGAACGACTTTGCAAGAACGCCATCTTTTTATTTTGTGACGTCACTCAAGGACCGATTTTAGCAACGGGAAAATGTTCACTTAATCTTACATCACAACTTTCGTTTACCAAAAATTTAATAATCAAGAACAGGAATTAAATTTTTACAGAACTTTTCGCTCAAAACAACCAAGAGTTTCTTCATCCGCTTTCAAGGCGTCCCTGCCTCTGCGCCATAGAGCAGGAAAGAGAGGATCAGAGCGTTATATAAATTCAGAGTTGGCTCAGTTACTCAACTGCCCTTTGAGTAAAGAGATGCAATGATTGGCAAGATTAATTCTGAACTTGATCTTGGTTTGCAACTAGACCCATTTTCGAATTTCGAAGCCGATGCTCGACCAGTACTTCTTCTTCGTTGGCTGGCGCTACAGCCCGGAGCCAACTAGTCTCTCCAGCTGGCACGATCCTTAGCAAGCTGCTTCCAATTTCGCAGTACAATTGGGTTAATAAACTAAAATTCGGCTTCGGTCAGCTTAGGCTGAAAATATCACCTTCGGTAGATCGATCCGATATAGTCGAACTTCAAAGAAGCCATTGTCGTTATTTTATTATTCGGCGTTCCGTCCCATGTATGGCATGTAACACCGTCCTTCTGAAACTTAAGTTCCGATGCTTTATTGCACACGAACTACAGAAGAGTAACGGCCTTCATTCTCATTTGAACGGAATAAAGTTTATGTGTTGATGAATAGACGACCACTTATGGTTTATAATACAATATGGGTGCCGCCAGGCGACCAGGGCCTAGCGTCTCAGCAACTTAGTAACAACCCGAACGGCCAAGTTTGAGAAGCATTTTCTAGGCAGGAAATACTATTTGAGCATTTTCAGTGACTCGAAAGAGGTGAGGCCATGAACATTACTTTTGTGGCATAGATCATGAATCGAATATACTAGGACGAGGTTGGGGTCGACGAACATACCCACAACGCCAAGAGCCACCACTCGCTTATGGTGTAGTTTCTTTCCAAAAGTGGGCAGTGTGTTGGTTGACATATGCTATTAGTTTTCATTCATAGTAGCTTATTTCGTCTGCTCGCATAAATTCTATTCGTCTTCGCCGTACAATTGATTCAAAAGAATTGAATTTCAAAATAGAAAATGAGAAACTAAAGCTATCGTTGAGTTTTCAGCTAATATGTCAAATTAAATTCAATTTTGTTTATCACTTCTGTTATCGCGCACGCTTAGCAAGCGCGAATATATAGAACACCTCAGTAAATTTTTATTTTTGGCAGAATATTGCAAGGTGGTGTTCATAACGATTAATAGTATGATGTCGATTTTATCTTGATGGTGCATTTCAAGCAGAATGTATACATCACCAAAAAAGTCGTTTTTTGATTGCTGGATATTACGAAATTATGTGCCACAGCCAAAAAATTACCAGATAATAAACGAAATGTAAATTACAAGGCTGTTGTGAGACCTATGTGCGCCGACCTAAATGCAATTAAACCTAGATGTCTAGGTTCGATCTAGGTGGTGTATACGACAAAAATACTTTTCACGGTCCCACCTCTTTCGTGTCATTGACAATGCTCAGCAAGAGTAAAAATGTCTAGTAAGAGCTTCTCAAACTTGGCAGTTCGGAGTCGGCATAAAACGGTAGGTCCCTTCACAACACGGGTGTGTGCTGAGAAGCTAAGCCCTGGCCCTCTACAGGCTGTAACGTCGTCCATATTATTATATAATATTATTCTACATTAGAAATTTACTAAGAAAAGCATCAGACATCGACGGTCCTAAGCATTCACTTAAGGTCTGCTGCACCAACAAAAAACAGAAAATTTGAATGAACCCTCAGGCGAATACCAGAACTCACACCCTCCATGGATCACAGTCCTGGCAAGTAAGTACATGCCCTGTTTAACACTTCCCACACTTATTCTAACCATTCAGGTCATCGCATAGCACTGCACAAATTCCCCACATTCCCAGGCGCGCTCAGCTTGCGGTCTCACCACTCATTACTCCCCCGATCCGTGACTCGCGCGCACCAAGACGTTGACTCCTCGAAAATTGGAGAGTGATCGATGTGTCAACATATTTAAACGTCCCAGGTGCAGGGCATTCCACCGAAATTTCAATATCACCTCGTTGCCACTCATGTCTGGCAAATTAGTTTCTAGTGTCATGACAGCGGAATCCTGACAAGAATTCCTAGTGCTCTCGCGTCTCACAGCGCCAGCTCGGGGGAGAACCGTGCAAATCGAGAGACACACAGAAACTCATGTATTTTGCTATTGCGGTCGGTCCCTAGATGCAGGGGATGCCACTATCGTCACGGCAAGCGCCATTGTTTCAATCCACGTGCATAAAGTTTGACTTACTTACACGTTGTCATTAGTTTTGTTCACGTCACCCGTCACCGGTACGGCCAAACAACTACACAAGCTTGACTCGGCGCTCGGCGAACGTCGAAGAGCGCCAAGGACGACGAGGTGCAAGTCATTTGTCACTGACACACACAGCAGTGACGAAAACGCTCACCTTTGGAATAATAATCAGACGAGCAGTGAGGCTTTGTCCTTTTGACTTGTTTACGAGATGCCCTCCGCCGCTCACCCTCTCACTGGCGCGGATACACTCCACCCTCGCTCGGTGGCTGATGGAGAGCTGCAAAGAAGATGCACGGCGTTTTCGAGCTAAACGAATACGGCTGAGCGGAATAGCAAATTAGTTGGATGTGAGCGAATTTACAATTGTAAATGGCTTAGGACGGGCTCCCAGGGAGAACAATGAGTATCGTGGGACAAATGAAGAGGAATTCAGCCAGTTGGGGCGCTGGGAGCGAGGCGAAGGTGGAACCGATGTAGACAACTTTATTAGCGTGCATGGTGAGAATGGATGATATCAGGACGTGAAGACGGATGGCGCACCCTGTGCAAGTGGGCATGAAACACCTGAGTCTGCTTAGACATTAACGAATAACTTGTTTAATCTACCATTTGACGCGGGGACGGGTGATGGCTCGAGATCAGATGTGAACTCAGACTTGAACGGTGCTCTGGGACTAGCTTTATGAAAGAGGCACGGATTGGGATGGATTGATGGGATATGGCACGATGTTGACACCAGCAGTGGGGTTTAAAAATAAGCGTCCTAAACGGTGCAGTGTTATAATCGTCGGCACTACAGCCGAGATCCGGTGCTGGCCTCCATCCACAACTGTCTCCACTCATCGCCCTCGCGACCCGACGCCATCCAGCTTCGCACCGCTAGGTTACAGTCGTTCAGGTCCGCGCCATCACTACAAAGTCAGCATGGTCTATCGCGCTGTCGTCGACCATAAAAAGAGCGCCAAAGGACTTTCCAAGCCAGTTCCTGTCCTGTCCACCAGAGTCTACCGAGCCTAATTTTTGTCACAGCTTCGAGGTAGATCGTATACAATTCGCGATTCTAGCATTTAAGGAATCCTTTGGTTCTCCGTAATACTTTTTTTCCGAATGCGACCGAAAAAGAGATCGGCGTGCTTTGTTCTAAGCACCCAAGACTCGGTTACACACTACTATTCGGTTATCTATGCGAGTACCGGTAGGATCATGGACCACGATGTACAGCATGAGTTTAGATGTTAGAGGACTACGGTAGGCTCTGTCGGATTTGAGAAGCCGCCCGCGTATATCTTCTTCCATATTGAAACCACAATAAAACTTATTTAGGTCAGTCCATAGGTGGCGGCTGAAACCATTGCCGCCACAATAAAGGGACCGACAGCTCCTCATTCGGGGATACGTAATGCCCATTATTAGCCCGGATCTAAAGGATTCAACGAGGGACTTCCCTCACTCCCCAGTTACTGAAATGCAACATGCAACATCCCGCCTTGATACTGCCGTACTGAACCGGATGAGATCTTTTTCAGCTCGTCGTGGTTGAGTCGCCCATCCACAGTTGAATGGGGGTCGTGATAGAGGAACGCAGCCAAACCGCATTTTCATTTTGGGTCAGACCGTGGAGAAATACATCTAGTTCACAATTTTCGAGGTCACGCAATCCTTTTCTGGCACTGTGACCTCAAATCGACTTCACCAGGAGACTGTCCACTCGTATAAGGTGTGCAATGTTATTTTTTTTTTTTGTACTGGGACTCAGAGATTTCGTCTGTCAGGCGAAGGCAATCCCTAAGAGAAAACTTCTCAAACACCCGAACCTTTCCATCAAGCTTGCAGTAACATTGAACCACACGGGCCATGTGTGAGCCATGTAGCAGATTATCTTGACCGTCTCATCGAGTTGGCTGTTACGAAACAGTCATTTTGTAAGGCGATAGGTAAAATATAGAGAAATAATGAGCTATGTCTTTGGCAACTTTTAAATTTTATCGCGCAGGATACAGCTTTTTTTCTTCTTCTTCTTTGGCTACCGCTACAGTTCGGGGTGGACCTGGGCCTCAGCCAAGATGCCTCTCCATCTAGCCCGGTCTTGAGCTAGACATGACCTAGCCATCTGAGGCGAGAGATTCGAACTCGTTTGACAAGGTCGATGTCGGTGTTCCAAAGAATTCAGTTGAGGCAATCGAACCTCAACTTGGTGGTGCCTTTCGTCAAACGTTATTTGCTTGCTTTCACTGAGTTTGGAAGCCATCTTATGAATACCCCATGGTGTAAGTGTCATGCCAGTAGACACACAGTAGAACGGTATATATGGTACACATAACACAAAATGAGCATAGATTATTAATTACAGCATTAATTTGAAGTTTCATCTTCCGCAACTGTTATTCACGTCCTATTTTATCTTCCGCTTGTGTATTTTAGTTTTTATCTTCAATGCTTCATACACTCTCTGCTAATTTGTCCAGCCTCCCTCCTAGAGATAATAGCTTTTCATCTAAGCTCAGCTCTTTCTCAAGCTGTAGCGCCATCCAGAGCATTCAATCTTCTAGTCGTTCTCCAGCCGCATTTCATGAAAAAAGTCATTCGCCCCTCAAACAAGGTCAAAACTACGAAGCCAGTCAGTTGGCAGCCGCACACGATTGATATTCGAAGGTGTTTGCTTGCCATTCCCAATCGTCAGTTGCTCAGGGCGCTTTATCAATTTCCGCAAAAACAGTAACCGATATTTGGGTATGAATTCACAACACGTACATACTGAAGCACCCACACCCAGGGTGGGGCGTATATGCCCACCCTCGGGCTAAGAGAATTCTCAAATATTTATCCTGGCATCGAAGTGACAGGGAAAGGACTCATGCAATTTCCTAACAAAACTAAATAGGAGTACACAACACAAACCTGTGCATGTGCACTTGGCACTGTGCCTTCAAGCCATCACATCGTCCCCGCAGCACCCACCCCAACTAGAATTAAAGTAACTTTGCATGTTTCCCCCAACGCTTCGCTTTAAAGTCCCAGCACACCATGTGGGGTGGGAGCACAGTCGACAGCCGACAGCCTCATCATTGGCCACATCTGTTGACAGGACTTAATGAAAACAATAATTTCGATTTTCACATTCCGCCTGCCGATGCGGAGTCACTTGAAAATTTGTGCGCAAAGATATTCAGTGTTAAGTTGAAGTCTTGGGGTCCAACGGCCCGGCGGCTGGTTGGTCAGGGGTGGGGGTGTAGTGATCTTGTGCATGGACGAATACCTGCGCTCGTTGCCATCTTGGGCGTAACTGCTGGTGTTTTGCAAGGCTCCATGGATAACGTGGCTGAGACGCCTTAAGTACGTTCAGATGTTTACATGTAGTGGCTTGGAGTGGTTGGCAAATTAATGAAGATGAGGTGCTGTTGTGCTGTGTGCTCTGTCTTTTGGGGGGACCCTCTGGGTTTGTTTTGGCAGCAGGAGCAGATAAACTGTCGATGGAGCAACGACAGTGCTTCAACCGAGTGTTTTTGTTTGAAAAGCGGAGTGTACTTTGGCAGTGAATTGATTGGATAAGGGAATTAGCAAAGCCAACTGCGCCTGGATAAACTCTGTTTTTGGCGGATGTGTAATGAATTGCGAATGAACGGTTAAGCACACCTCCAAGGCAAGCAAATAGCTGCGTTGATGTGTTGAAGTGGATTTGATGGTTGACAATCTAAGGGGCGTTGCCCTTAATTGATGGTACATCTAATTGCATGCGATCCTTTCAATATTGATGTTTGCTTCCATAAGCGTAAGGTACATCAATTCAATTTCAAAAGCGCTTCCCTGTATTCAATAAGCTTGAAGTTGAAGCAGAAGCAACAATAAAAGTCAGTGTCGTGCCTGATTGTTGGAAAGCACAATATCAACAAGAACAAGAAGTGACTCTTGTTTCTAAGCCAGTAGAAAACTAACATGACAAAGCATTCTGACAACGTGGTGGCCGGTGGCGTTTTGGGTGCGTGCATCGCCCCAACGCAATTAAAACTCGACGTCTGGGTTTGATCACTGGTCCTTACGACACAAATAACTTTCAGGGCTCCTCTTTCGATCACTGATAATGGTTAGAGACTACTTGTGTCTACAGAAAGCTTCTCAAGCTTGGTCGTTCGAAGTCGGCATAACTTCCTTTACCGGAGACTTAGGAAAATAAACTGGAGTGACTGGTTTTTCTTTTACCCGGACAGCACAGGGGCCGTTTCGGGGTCTTATGAACCATTTCATATCCATCCGGATGAAGACAAGTAGGCGCTTCTGTGATGAATAGGCTACATCATAAGCTCTCACCACATCAGCACTGGATAACTACCACCGACCAAGGGGCGAGAGAGTAGGAGACTGAGTGGCAGTCAATAGTCTGCAGTGTCGTCGTCTTCTCCACATGTGTCCCGTCGCTTAGACCAGAAACCCCAACGACTCACAGACAATGCTCAAACATCTCCATCTTCTCCTTTGTATGGGGCTGCAGTCGGGGGTGGACCAGGGTCTCAACCAACAAACCCCACCAACTAGCGCGATATCAGGCTAGCTGTTTCCAGTTCCGCACACCAAGTTGGTTGAGGTCCTTTCCCACTTGTGTGCGCCACTTTAAGCCCGGCCTTCTATTGCATTATGTCACTGGTTCGGAGAGGAAGACTCATCGGGCTGGATCTGAGTTGTCCACACGTAGGCGATCGACACCTGGATAGGCTCTTGTCGCTGTACAGCCCATACAGTTCGTGGTTGAATCCGTCAATGCAGACAAAACTAAAGATCCCACGCAGAACTTTTCTCTCAAAACAACCAAGATCTTCTTCATCCGTTCCAATAGCGACCATGTCTCTACATGACATAGAGTACGACAGGGATGATCAGAGATTTATATAAATTCAGCTTGCTGTTTCGAAAGATGGCTCTGTTACTCAATTTCCTCTTCCTGAGCCCAAAGAAGCAGCGATTGGCAAGACTAATTCCGCGTTTAATATGGGTACTGGTAATTTTGTCCCTCTGTACTCCAGAGCCGAGGTAGTCAAAGTCGTTGACTATCTCAAAGTTCCTGCTGCCCATTATGACGCTCCGTCCGAGACGCCGATGTGTGCGTCCTTTCGTGATGACAGAATGTACCTTGTTTTGAACTCATTTACAGCCGCTTCAATGCCAGCAAACGCCTCATTGACGGCTCGCTATGTTCGTCCAATCACCTCAATGTCGTCCGCATTTGCAAGCAGTTGAACGGATTTTTGGACGATCATGCCTCTAGAGTTGGCGTGTGACTTTGGCACGATCTTCTCCTGGACGATGTTGAAGAAATCACATGTCAGCGTGTCGCCTTCCCAACATTGAAGAAAAGGGTGACCCTGGTGGAGCGGCGAGAGTTCTCCATCGTCATCCTGCACAACCTGACGAGTTTGGCAGGAATGTGAAAACTAGATATGGCGCTGTATAACTCGTCTCTACCATATGTACGCTGTCATATGCGGCCTATGCGATGAGGAGATTGATTGCAGTCAAAGGACGAGTTCTACCGGATACTTGTTTTACCTTTTGGTAGAACTTTCGGACCTCCATCTTGTCGTACAACCTGAGTACGTTTCCGGATGTGATGTCGTGCAGGCTGCGTTCTCCGATGACTCTAGTAATGATTTCTTCCTTGCCCAGCTGTACGTTGATATCTCCTAGAACGATCTTGGTGTCGCAGCTGTTGCATTGATCGTATGTTCTTTCTTGGGGATCACAGAAGTCATCCATGCTATCGTCATCCTTCTCCTCCGTCGGGGCGTGTGCGCAAATCAGGCATATGTTCCCAAATACTGCCTTGATGCGGACTGTGATGAGGCGCTCGGTGATATAATTAAACAGTTTTTGCTTAAGTCTGCCTCGAACAACGAATCCGGATCCAAATAAGCGCTGCCTTCCTCCTTGTAGCAATCACCGTATTAGATGTCGCAGCTTCTCATCTTTCTTTTGCCCTGTCCATCCCATCGCATCTCCTGGTTGGCGGTGATGTCAGCCTTATAGGCTTCTAGGGCCTCTGCAAGTTCATCAGCTGCACGTGCTCTGTTAAGAGACCTCACATTCAACGTGCAGAACCGAAAATCGTGTCGGTGTCCTTGGTCGTCAGTAGTAGGGTCATCCGTATATGAGGCTTGTTGTCATCTCCGAACTGAAATACTTTTACACCATTGAGTTAACCCCCGGGTGAACCTGAAGGACCGGGTCCTGGCTTAGGCCCCTGTACAAGGGGCAGCTGCATACATTGGTTCCTGTAAGCGGTAGCAGTAAAGGATATCTAGAGGGCGCCACTAGGAGGCTGTATGTCAACTTGACCTGTGGATTTGGAATCGTTGCTGGCATCTCGCATAGTTAAGAGCAATCAACAAATTTGCAGTGGATGCACAGCCCTATACCCTCCTAAAAATTTGAAGGCATGTTGAAGCCACTCCCTTGGAAGCAGTTCCTGTCCATTGCACCAGCCTTTTTTCGTAGTCCTCAATTAGGTACGCCCCGAAATCCGATTTTCGGAACTCTTTAGTCCGAGCTCCCCAATTGTATACACAAATTGAGCTTTGAAATTTGTTTAAGTCCTTAAATTTATTCAAGAGATTCAGTCAAGTCATCCATTCTGCATCAATTTAGTGCTCTTGTGTGTCAGCCCATGGAAACACAGCCAATGCAATGTGAACCAGACGGACGTTCATTAACTTCATATGGCCTTTGCTCGAGAATAACAAACCCAGGCAAAGCCAGCACATCTGTCAAAATATTTGATCAGATTCCCGTTCCACACAAGCCGTCCGTCCGATGCTCTCTCACAAGCATACGCACTTTATGGCCGCCCTACAAGCACCCTTAGCCGGCGGGCAAGAATAGAAAATTTATAATAATACTATTTTCACAGTAATCAGTTTTAACGCAATTAAAATCAATTACGGGGTGGCTCGTCTGTGGACACAATCCTCCGCTCTTCACAGGACTGGCACTCACACGCAGCACTGTCTGACGTTCAATGACAAAATGAATCGTGTGTGTCGTCACTGCTGGAGCGGCCACCACTCAGCCGCCCGCCCCTGCTCTCGAGCGCAATAATTGATGTTGCCAATTTCAGGACAAATGCCCAGCAGTAATCATAACAATTGCAAATTTTCCATCATATCGCAATAATAGACTGCTCCACACACACGTCGTCGTGCCCGAGCGAGGATCTGTGGGTGGCGGGCAAATTGAGTTGGATTTACGAACGCCTGCAGTCATCCATTATCCATAATGTCATGTGGGTGGGCGGGTGTGCGAGAGTGCGTTTATCTCCGGGTCGACGGTGCTCTTCAGTTTGCCTCTGTGGGCTGCCATGTTGGCAGGAAGGCTGTGCGACGAGGATGTGGCACGTGTGCGTGCGAGTCCTTTGCACCTCATAGACCAAGCAGGACCGAAGTATTCCGGCTGACAGATTGACATTTTGTCACAGATTTTTCATGCAACTGGGAGGTCCTCGTCACTACCGGCAGCAGGTGCAGGTGAACGGGTGGAACTATATTGGATTCGCTTGTCGTTGGGATGGAATCGGCTATGAGCTGTAGATGTGCTTAGGGATTCATACCATGAACTCGGACTGATTCAAGGGAACAGATTTGCTAGCTAGTTTCAGGATTGCAATGTACTGCGCACCAAATGAGCTCCGCATTTTGATTGACTCAGGTAGTGAAGCGCTCTGGCCAGAGTTGACAAATTTGTTGAGATTACGACGCGAATAAGCCGTAGAGGGTCCATTCTGAAGGTCGAATTTCAGTTCACTGCTTATAGCGTCGCGTCCGGTATTCGCTCAGCTATGCGGGATAGACTTTCGCTGGCGTCTGTACTATGTATAACCATAATATTCTACCCCCACCGACCCGATGCTTCTTTATCAGTGGCGTATCATCAAATAAGGAACACTTCAACTTGAATTGCGGTTGTTAAAGGGAAAAATAGCCACTATGAGTGTTCAGGGACGCTAATTTTCGTAAAACAGGTGAATATGAATTTAGAGACTTTGTGAAGATGTGATTCATAACATGTCTAAATTGTCATCCTTTACAATGGGTGTGCAGTGGACTCTACCTTTGTCGAACTCTCCCTAGGTCGTTCCTATGAGCTAATATTAACTCGGACCATTTCCTCGTTGTAGCCAAGGTAAGAATCAGGGTATCGAGAGAACAACTGAGTCGGGAAAGAACATCAAATTTTGTCAGTTTTAATTTAAATCAGTCCGTCTACTTGTTGTATATTCCAATGCCATTTATATTCCATTTACTTCATAAATAGAGAATCCGTTTGGCTTTGTTATTGGCCTAAATGATCCAATGATCCGTCCGCAAATCCCTTACTGTGCACTCGCACCGTTTTTCTGACTATTATGTTAAGGAATTGTGAAATGTATAAGTGGTCAATAAGGAACCAACAAAGCAGCTTGGTGTTTTATTTGCCATCCCTCCCTTATCACAAACGACCGCTAAGGTCTTTGCCGACCGAGTGTCTCAAAAACTCTCTGTAAGTTCGACGACGCCTGCACAAACCCTAGAAGAAGAATGGAGTCGCTGTCAAGAAGCCATCAAAGAGGCTGCCACTGATGTGCTGGGTTTTACAACACCACCTAGAAGGAACCCATGGTTTGACGACGAGTGCAGGCAGGCACATGCAGCCAAGCTGGAGGCCTACAAGGCAACACTGCATCGAACAACGAGGTCTGTTCGTGAGCTCAGCGAACAGAAGAGAAGGGAAGAGAACCGGCTTCTCAGAAGAAAAGAGGAAGAGCATGAGAAGCGCGCGGTCGATAAGTTGGAGAGATGTTACGACAAGAAGGAGGTCCAAAAGTTCAACGACACAAATTCCACTGTCAGGCAGAATGTTTCACTTAATTTGGACGATGATGAACACGAATTCCGTGCCCCCGACTTAGACGAAGTCAAGATAGCGATATCGAGACTGAAGTCGAACAAAGCTGCTGGAGCGGACGGATTGTCCGCGGAACTGTTTAAAGCAGCTGAAGATGATCTGGTTGGGTGCATGCACCAGCTCATCCTTAAGAAATGGTCCGAGGAATGCATGCCCAATGAGTGGAAACTCAGCGTCGTTTGTCCGCTCCACAAGAAATGGGACCCCTTTGACTGCGCCGACTATCGAGGGATCTGTCTCCTTAACATTTCCTGATCTGTTCTATCGTTCTGCGATGCTAAAGTGTGGCTTCAGGCCGGGAAAGTCCACAATAGACCAGATCTTCACATTACGGCAGATCCTTAAAAAGACCCAAGAAATGCAAATCGACACTCACCATCTGTTCGTCGATTTCAAAGCCGCATATGACAGCGTGCATAGAGACGAGCTATATAGCTCCATGTCTAGTTTTGACATTCCGGCCAAACTTGTCAGGCTGTCCATCGTGCAAGCCTCACACGCCAACACTAGAGGCACGATCTTCCAGAAATCAGTGCAATTGTTAGCATACGCCGATGACATTGACGTGATTGGCTAAACTTAGCAAACCGTCAATGAGGCAGTTTCTCATTATCCCGCCCCATACCACCGTATTTCCTGGATTGCGGTAATATCTCCTTTGTAGCAGTCCAGGGATTTCGCTAGTTCATCGGCTGCACGTGGTCTGTTAACGGACCTCACATTCCGCATGCAAAATCGAAAGTCGCTGTCTTTTAATCTGTTACTGTGACGTCTATCCAAGGGTGCCACAAGGACTGACTTATGCTCAAGTATGGATCGCTCTGCAATCCTTCCAGATTGGGAGTAGTCAGCAACCTTACAACCCCATGTCCCACGAAACAACAGAGTTAGGTTCTTGAAATATCCCTTACGCCTTACTGCTGGGGGGAAGTCTTCGCTTTGACGAAGAAGATTATTTGTTTCGGAATTCCGCTCAAACTCTAAGAATTCCATAATTTCACCTACAGCCTAAACTATTTGAATGCCTATCGATACCGCTAAGACCTTAAAGCCCTGCTGAAGCCACACACACCCCTTCGAACACACGTGGCGCGTTATATCCTAAAAACAAGGCGTGTAAAGGTCCCAGCGACGCTTTACTAAACAACTCCTCCCATCATCTCTTAAGTTCAAGACCTCCTTTAACTCTGCTCACTTTATTTGCGGAGCTGGTCCTTATGCCCCAAAGGTTTTGTACACAACATGGTATACCTAGACTGACTTTTAAACTTAACCTGACTTCTGCAACAGCCTCTCGTTCTAGTATGATTTATTTTGGACAACCGAAGAGACTTACAGATGCACACTCAGAACGGCATATTTTGAGAAGCTATGTTCTTGAGCATTGTCTGTGACTCGTTGGGGCACACATCCACTATGCCAAGACCATCAAGAAATATGGGCTTTTATACCTTGTATAGGACTTTCATAATTGGTTGGATCTCTCTCGGACCAAACGCGTGCTTCCTAACGCCTGTAAAAATATCCATGCCATTTTTGTTATCTCTTCGCAGAAACGACGACATACCGGGACTTACCAAAGCGATGGGGTGCCCGTGGAGAAGACGTCCGCAAGCCACTTCATCTGCTACTGTCTCAACTCGGTGGTAGCATTCGGTCTTCGATACCGAGCCAATGGGACGACGGAAGAGAGGTGCCCACGCAGTGCTAAAAGTGGTGTGGGCTACTGTAGCCACTCACATCCCCATCGATCCAGATGCGGCGCGGTATCTCCGACTGACAAGGCGTGTACAGATCCCAGTATCGTTTTATTCAACATCTGCTTCCTTCCTCTCTGCTAAGTGCGTACTTCCAGGCTATTGTGCGATAAAACGTTATCATCTCTTAAAAGTTCAAAAACTCCATGAACTCTGCTCACTTTATTTGCAGACCTGGCCTTTGTGCCGCAAAGGCTAATCCTGTTGCACAACAAAGCGATTCCCCCCGCAGCTCGTTCAACGCATGACTTCAATATCACATCAAAGCGCCACGCTGTTTCATATCTCACTTCGGTTGTCAACACACCACCACCCCGTCTCCCTGACACCTTCCCGATACGAGAACGCTCAAAGGCAAGGCACCAACAGCTTACATGGTCATTACACTCTCCCCGCCCGGTGAAAAGCGCAAGCAGATTACGCTCGGCAGATATCAGATGCGGGCACACTGGTGTGCTCGTTCATGCGTGCCGAACAAACATTAAGACCCGTGCCTGCCCCTTGCCCACTTGAAAACTCAAGACCACACGCATTCCGCTCATCCCTGAAAAATGCCAACACAGACAGGAGCACACGTCTCCTGAAGACGTTCTCGATTGCGCTGTCAAGTGGCGACATGTGAAGAGGCGTCCAGGGCCGGGCCTTTAAGCTGCAGTGCCGTGGAGAGCCACTTACGTGCATGTAAGCCGATACCGGAAAGCAAGAACTTTTAATTGCTGCACGCACTGCCTCGCACACCCGGCCCCAGCGTGAAGACACCGAGACATGCAAGGCTGCCTCGCTTCGGTGGAGGCGCGTTAATTTCTCAAAATCACATATCCTGTCTAGACACGGGCGACAAATTGAAAATCCCTCATGCGTGACAACTGGATTGACACTCCTGCGGAGCGTGAGCGCAGACCTTGATGCCTTTGTTGTCGTAACTCGCAAGACCTCCCTCGGAACGACGAAGTTCACCCCCAAGATGAGCGAAACAGAAATTAATTCGAAGGACACTTCAGCGAACTCGGGGAGCAGCGTTCGCAGCTCACGCCGTCGCTTGGCAGCCCGGCTGACGAACAACACACATAATGACGGTGCAAACACACAAAGTGACACAACAGCGACGACAATTACGCCAACGATGACGGCGAGGATGACGACTTTGGCTCGGCGATGACTACAACGATGGCCAACTGTGCACTTCGCGTTATTATTCGCAGAATGTTGTCCGCCCATTATGGCCGACGAATAATGGCTGGCGGATGTGGCCCCTATGCGAACAACTTTGGATTAGATAGGTGTGACTTAATGTACCGTGCTGCACTGCACTCGAGGGAGCAAAGCGCCAACAGAACACAGAACGGCACACAAACAAAGGGGCTGAGAAAAATCTGAGAAAGAAAACAAAGCAAACCGTGTCGTCCCCGGCAAGGGGTGGTATGGGTGTGAGTCACGTCAGAGGCGAAGACGGCTGCAGAAACTTCAAAGCCTCGTTGATGGAGGTGCTCAATTGTGTGGGGGCCCAATGGGGATGGTGGCAGTGGTCCTTGTGACATGCCCTCTAATTGTGCGCTAAGGAGGTGATTGAAGACATTGCTGCTCCAACTCGTGTGAAGTCAAGTGTACTGCTGGTAGCTGGGGCAGAGCTGTTGCCAGCAAATTGTATCAGCCAAGTGTCAAGTAATTGTTGCACGAATAGAACAATTCCAGGTCCTTGACAGCTGGTGCAGTTGCTTCGTTGTTCGGGTTCAGCTGCCGCCGCTGCTGATGGTGCCAGTGCTGGTGGCAATGTTGATTTGACGTTTCCTTGGAATAATGGACCGCAATCATGTAGCGTGCATTGTTGATCGGTGGCTGGTGGGTGGGTGGATGGCTGGGGAAGTGTAACTCCTTCATTATTTGTTTTCCTCAGTGAAGTGGTAAATAGTGGTCCTGCAATGCTTAATGAGAATGGCGTCGACGTGGAAGTTAAGCGAGATTATCTCACGGTGGGATTAACTTTCGCTTGTTTTGTTTACGTCGAGAGGTGTTGCTCTAGCAGGGGTTACTGACTTGAGGTGTGAATATCCTTTAATCGCTTCGTATCGCTGTCTGGATGGGATTCCGTCTTGTGGAGGTGCTACCAGGGATTTGTTCTTCGAAGGAAGAGGACGCTTGGTTGGGGAAGTGTCTCACTTTTGGGCAGAGGAATGGATCTCCGTTGGCTAGCGTTAGAAACTATATCAAACGAGTTATTCGATTATATTGTAATTAAATGGAGTATCATAAAGAAAATGCGTTTGAATTTTTGCTCGTGCAACGTTCGGACTCTAAACAGATTTTAGAAGGGCGCTGTAAAGATTTGAACTTGTATTTCGGTGCCTGTTGCAAGGAACGACGTCCGCACACATTTTAATGCGTGTTTGTCATCAACAGTAGGCTTACACAAGAGGTCTTGTTTTCCAGATGTCTTTGGTAGCACAGTCGGAGAACATAGCCAATACGACATAGCCTAATCGACTTTGAGAAGGGGCGCACCGTCAATGTTGCAAGTACACAGTTCCCACATCGCACCATCCGCAAAAGAATCATTTTTCACATACGGACGGTCCAAGGCGGTCTGGTAACCCTTCAACTCCCACTAAGTCTTATACCGCCGACATCAAGAGACCATAGATGCCATCAGAAGAGCCTTAACTGATGTGCTAAATCTCACATCACCACCAAAGACGCACTCCAAGGTTTATCAAGAGCGAAGAATTTGAAAAAGTGTCACCATAGATGGATACAACTCCAATGTACTGGGTAACGCGATAACGTGAGAATTCGGCTTATTTTTTTTTTATTTGGCAGGTTGCCTATTTAAAATTATTATAATGAAGCTTGGGATACCGAAAAGAGAATTTTGATAGTGCAGCAGTAACATGCTTTGCAGTCCTTCATCTCTGTCCAAAGGGTATTCGGGCACACCCCCGAGGAGACGGTCACTTATGAGGCTGGTAAACATATTTGTGTAATTGGGAAGCATTTCACGAAGACTGTGCAATCGAGATTCCTATGTTCGGGCTCAAGACACACTCCGCAGCAGCATCCTCATTTCAGGCAAACACAAGCGTTTCGACTCAAAACTTATCGGCACGAATTGCCCGACGGTCATTACAACGAACAATTCATGGTGACTTAAACTTGTTTCCATACAAAGTCCAAATTCCATGCCAATTGAACTTTCTGGATTTGCCTATTCGTCCGGCCATTTTTTCGGAAAAGATTTTACACGGCCGAAGAAGACACCAGCTTGATAAGTTGCTTGTTTATGTCTGATGAGGCCTATTTTGATAACGCCAATGTAAACAAACAAAATTGCAGTATTTGGAGTGAACCTAATCCAAAAATACTCCATGATGAAACTGCGCCCACAACGAGTCACTGCGTGGTGCGAAGTTTCATCAAGGTGCATTGTGGGACCATACTTCTTTGCAGGAAACGATGAATCTTTTTTTATGGGGTTTTGTCAAGCAAGACGTGTACAAAACGACAGCAAGAAGTTTGACTGATATGAATCAATCCATTAGAAAAATAATTGAAGCGATCCCGACTTCAACTCTTCGTCCCGCAACGAACAATTTTCTAATCAGGTGTAGCATATGCGCGGATAAGCAGGACATTTATGACCTAGTATTTGAAAACAATTATATTTATTTAAATATATGCAGTTTTTTGTTGCAGCAAAATAGGTGCGCCATCCTGTCGTTAAGGACTTGGTTTATCTAGTCTTTACAAAATCTCCTGGAATGACATGAAACAATAAAGCATTTGCCGTATCTTTGGGCTTAGACCGCTATTGAAAAATAAGGCCCTGTCTCGAAGAACCAAGCCAACATAAATAAATATTTTGATAGTGTTGGTCGTCTTATATGATCCAGACGCAGTCGACTCGAGTAAAGAGGAAAATTCTTCAAAATGTGCATATTGCGTTATTTGCTTCTCAGCAACCACTCGTAGTGTGCTTGCTATTGTTCTCTCACGAAAGGGACCTACAACTGTGTGCCGACTTCGAACGGCCAAGTTTGAGAAGGTTTTTCTATTTGAGCATTGTCAGTGACTCTAAAGGTAAATAAAATATTTTTTTGTTTTTCTGTTTTTTTATATCTCGAATCGATGCGAATGCCTCGACTAATTTGGCTAAGCCATGTAGAGAGAAAGACAAGATAAGCTACTTCAAGAAATAATAACGCTTAATAGTAAACGTTAGCTTCTTTTTAACAGTTCAAAAACGGATAAACACAAATTAGGAATATGATATTTACCTCACAGGTTTTTGAAGATGCTGTATGATGCTGCTGACTAGTATTTCTGTCCAAGCCCATGTTTTTAAATAAAATGGAAACCATTTGAAATAATTCAAAAACTTTATTATCTGCTTGAAGTACAATCAAAACATTTATGAATGGAACTCGACTTCGTTCATATGGCCACCGCAGGCATGGTGTCAGCAGGCGTTTCGTTGGATCCACTCTTCAAGGACTCGACCACACATTTCGGCCGAAATGGCCGCAATTTTGCTTTCAATGTTGGCTTTGAGCTCATCCACCATATTTACTCTTCAATAAATCGATTGTAATGTGTGCTGTGTAAAACCACATATTGTCCAAGTCCATATCTTCCAATTCGCAACAAAAATAATCGGAAACTATGGCGCGAAATAGCTGACCATTCATAAAAAAATATGGCCAGGCATGCAAGCCGCACCAAACAGTAATTTTTGGTGGATAAAGTGGAGATTCATAAAGCAGACGTGGATTTTCACCTGACCCATTGAGCAAAAAGTTGGCTTCGTCACTGGCGATGATCTTACGAAAAAATTCATCATCTTGGCGCATCTTCTCCAGAATCAAATCGTCGAACATGCGTCATTTCAAATGGTCCATCGGCTTCAATTATTGAGTCAGCTTTACCTTGTGTGGGTGTGAAACAAGTTCCATACGCAAAAAAACGCCACAATGTGGTCTGAGCAATGCCCAATCCTTGAGAATGTCGTTGAATAGACTCTTAAGCTCGTTTGATAAGGGCAGATGAAATTTTCAGTTTAAATCATCTATTTTAAACATATGTATAGTTAGTATAGGTCGAAAGACATAGTATACGATTAAGTTTAGCTTAGAGTGCCCGCCGAGGGACAGTAAGTTAGAATTAGTAAAAATGTACGTCAAACTACTTTTAAGCATTTTTGTCTAGTACGTAAGTTTATTATGATTAAGAAATAAAAATGAATTAAAATGAAATGAAAAATGAGGGCACATGAATGGCAGCGATATTTTCATCATTTCGACCAACCTGTTGACTCACTGACACAATAACATCACACAATGAATCTGTAGACTCAAATTTTTGCACTAAACTTGTTAGTGTCTGTCTACTGGGGCGAGAAGTAGTTTTCCTTCTTGTTTTTTCTTTGAGATTAAATCCAAGCCAGGATCTCATTGACACTCAAGCCCAGAAAAAGCATGGATTATTTCTTCGTTTCTGTGAGCCTTTAACTGTGTCTTTTGTTGACAAAGATAAGCGCTTTCCGAAAAAGGTTCCCAAAGACGGCGCGCCATTCAACCCATTTCGACAGAAGGGCACATAGTTTTCAACAAGAAACGCGCCCCATTTGCACCCAATAGACGTCGCCCAAGGACATCCCCTCCCCCAATCCAGTTCCCACGATCTTAATTGAATGTCATGTAAAAACCACTCACTAAACGTCATAAACTATTCATAAACAGCTTACGGTGGTGGAACTACGTCAATTGTCTTAGCTGCACCCAAAGCAATGAACATCAAAAGCACCTGCAAGCACCGTATGGCACATGGCTCCCGAAACACGCTCTAACCCAGCTGATGACGGAGCTGCACAGCAATCAATATGCACTTCACCCGCCACACATGCTTGTCGCACACCCCCGCCAGCACTCACAAGCACATCGAAATATATTCTGCGGTCTGCGGCAATCACGTTAGGGGTGCTTGGGTTCAAAAAGTTGCAGACACCATGCCTCAATCTCTGTGTGTCATCACCGCCATCATTATCATCGTCATCATCGTCGTTATCGTTATCATCGTAGTCATCGTTCAGCGTTCACCGTTCAGCGCTCACCGCCGCCAACCCCATCAGTGTCGGTACTTGAAATTAATAATGAAACGAAAGTTTTCCAGGGCTCACCGCATGCCAGTCACTCACTGGTGCTGGTGCTACAGTTCTTTGCAATGACAATGACGTCGGTGTCGTCATCGTCATTGCCATCGCCACAGCCACTGTTTGGCGTGCATTGTTCCCCGCTCGTCTTCCGGCGAAGGGAAAAATCTACATTTTCCACTGAGTTAATTTGCATTAGAAAGCAATTTTCGTCACGTCAAAAAGAACTTTAAGAGTTGATAAGCCGCTTTGACGACAAAAAAAAAAGGAAGTCTCAAACCCACCCTCTTTCCATGGGGACTGGCCTTGCTGTTCCAGTTTTAATGTGGATAACGGCTGCTGTGGCTTCGACTGGAAGCTACAAGTTTTTGATATGAAATAAGTTCCCGGTCTGTCCTGACTTCATCCATTGAGCGAAGAGATGTGATTTAATGGCATGCCGATTGAACAGGAAACAGAGACGACGAGCTCGATGTCAGCGATGACTGATGTGTGGTCTGAGAATCACCCAAAGGCCTCCTTGTAACTTGCTTTGGTCAGTAAATGAATCGCGTGAGCCCAGTCCACACCCGAGTGGCACTCACAAGGAGACACCTGTAGCCAAGTACGACCAAATTAAAACGCAACATTGAATCACAACGCAAAGCAATTGCAATGAATGTTCCCTTACGGACACCAGTTCGGGCAAAAGCAGAGGTGCCCTCTCTTCATCCCTAGTGACCGTCACTAGAGGTGCACACAAGCCCTACTTTGGCATTCCAGAAAATTTGAATTTATCGGGCCGCATTAATTTGCAATTAACTACATAAATACGATTTGAACGAGGTGACCATCTGCGTCGGCACAAGTCGGACGCCTCTGGTCCACACCGCCGCCGGTTGTTGGGTATGAAATGCGGCGAGATAACAACAGTACAGATCCACCGCAGCCACCTTCGACTACACATCAACGGCTGTCATGGTTCTGGCTGGGAAAGGCCTGACCACACATTGAGCACGCCTGCTCTTCCTCTAGGAGACCCAAAAACTGGAAGAACAATTATCCGGAACATTTGTATGCAGGCGGCAGTGGGCCAGTGGCGTGTCCATCAGGGAATGCACAGTCAGATGCGTCGCCTCATGTGTGTGCTTACGGGTGCTTAGGCGAAAATAATTATCAGGAGAACCGCACCGGTTTTACCTTCACAACTGGCAGGGACCTTGTTCGGAACGCATCACCGCACTGGTCGGTGTGTCGGGTCGGCTTGTAGGCCGCGATGTTGTGCGAAGGCACAACGGAAGCGCTCTTCCCTACCAGGGAGCGCAAGTTAGTTTCCGGATAATGAGTATTTGAATAATAGTGAAAATGCAAATAGTGGACGGAACATTGTTGCGCCGGAGATGAATTTAATAAACAGCCGGTGTGAGATTTTGCAAGTGGCTACTATGTTTCCACGAATGACTGATGGGCAATCGACGTATTCAGTGGGTGGTCATCTGGTCATGTGGTTTGAGCCGTGGCTGCCCTCGTATTCGACTTTGCGATGAAATGATCGTTTCCCAAAGCATTGTCTTTCGTGGGGCATCGTTATTTAAATCCTGTGTAGGTGTTTCGTGGAAAGCAAATGGAGAGGTGTTACTACAGAATCAATGTCCGAAAGTTCTACCAACGGACAAAACAACTATTCAAAGGATATAAGCATCGGATAGAAGCCTGTTGGGATGAAGAGGGACAACTCCCAGTAGAGTCGCAGTCGATACCGAGAATCTGGAAGGAACACTTCTGCAGACAAAGACGAGGTCAAGATAGCGATATCTAGACTGAGGACGAACAGAGTTGCTGTTGCAGACGGACTGCCCGCAAAACTTTTTAAGGCACCTGGTGATGATTTGGTTGGGCGCATATATCAGCCCGCCAGTAAGATATTGTGATGTGGACACAAACCACCTTTAAGGCGCCATCTGTGGGAAATAATCGAACACTGTTCAGAATAGTAGCTATTATGTGAAATAAATGAGTTCAGGCACATAGTGCCGGAGGGGAAGTTCTGTTAGTGTCTGTTGTCTTGTATGCGAACCAGACCGCGCAGCGCTAACGCCAGAACGCATCTACATACATGAGTGCCCATAGGAAACGCTGTCATATGATTTTTTTGACATCGTCCTGAAATAGGTCGTGTAAAACTGACTCACCAGCACAAGAAACACGATCTTGCAAAAATTCGCGCAATTGCTAGCATACACGGGTAACATTGAGGTGATTAGTAGAACTCAGCGAGAAGTCAATGAAATGCTTGCTACTAAAGGTTGATTTTTTAGCTATTATTTTTTTGGCAAAACTGGTTTAAACAGCTGGCTCACTTTTCGTGTTTTGTTTCACTGCCAAACATCTTCAGTTTGGTCTATAATTTAACCATGAATCGTTTTACAAGCGAACAACGATTGTAAATTATTGCATTTTATTATCAAAATGCGTGGTCTGTTCAGAAAGTTCATTGCGCGCTTCTTCCGAAAAATTGTGTTCAGCGACGAAGCTCATTTTTGGCTCAATGGGTACAAAAATAAGCAGAATTTTCGATTTTGGAGTGAATATCAGCCAGAAGCATTGCAAGAGCTATCAATGTATCCAGAGAATGTCAAAGTTTGGTGCGGTTTATGGGCTGACGGCATCATCGGGCCGTACTTCTTCAAAGATGATGCGAATTGTAACGTGACTGGGAATGGTGAGCGCCACCGTGAGATGATATTCAACTTTTTTTGCCCAAAATGCAAGAATTTGACTTGCAAGACATGTGGTTTCAACAAGGCTATGCCATATGCCACACAGCACGCGCAACAATGGACTTATTGAGAGGAGAGTTCGGTGAACATTTTATTTCACGTTCGGGAGCGGTCAATTGGCCGCCTAGATCGTGCGATTTCACGCCTCCAGACTATTTTTTGTTTGGCCATGTTAAAGCTCAAGTCTATACAGACAAGCCCGCTTCAATTGAGGCATTGGAAGACAACATTGAAGCATTTATTCGTAAGATACCTGCCGAAATGTTGGAAAGAGCATACCAAAATTGGACTAAGGCGATGGATCATTTGAGGCGCAGTCAAGGTCAACATTTGCATGAAATATTCTTCAAACATTAAACTATATGGACCGTTCTATCGATTCAAATTAAAATTTAATGAATTTTTCTGAATTTTATGTGTTTTTTTTTTTTTAAACTTTCCTATAGCTTTTAATCACCCTTTAGACCTCAGCGAGAATTCAATGAAGCGCTTGATAGAATTAGGCAAAAATGGGCTTAGTGGATGATGGCAAAACGAAGTCATCAAGAAAAGACACACAACATCGATGACTGAGTCAGAGCGTCACCACCAGGCAGCAACAACTTCATAATGGTTAAGGACTTCATCTGCCTTGGCTCCCAAAATAATACTACGAACAACATCCGTACCGAGATCAATCGCAGAATAACTTTTGCCAACCGCTGTTTCTTTGGGCTCAAGTGCCAATTGAGAAGTAGAGCCCTCTCTCGAAGGACTAAGGCAACATTATATAAGACCTTGATCATCCCTGTCCTGGAATATGCCAAGAGGTGATGCAGAAGCCCTTGGTATTTTCTCGAGAAAAGTTCTGCGTTCAATCTTTGGTCCTGTTTGCGTTGATAGCGTCTGGAGGAGAAGATTCAACCACGAACTACCAACTTCAACCCGGACTGTAGCAAAGAAGAAGTTAATATATGAGTAGGAGAGAGCTACGTTCTTGAGCACTAACTGTGGAATACATTGCTACCAACGACGCAATAGATCGGCGATTATGCGTCTTAAGTGCAGGCCACTCTTAATCCCGGGGTCCACATGTGAAGAGTGATGGTTTACTGTCCACGCATAGGTACGACCGCCTAAGACTACGGGTGCCTACTTCTGGTTACGATTGACGGACGGATGGACTAGAGGCGCCTACACTGCCTGAACTGAGGTAAATCACCCCGGTCCTGGACAAGCTCACGAAGAAAGGCATAGTTGAGCTAGCATTGAACTTGTGTAAATGTTGGTTGCTAAAATAATTGTACCTTATTTTCTCATAAATTTGTTTTTATTTTCACTTTGGCATCTGCATCGCTGGGGTATATGTTCACCACTGGACAGATCGTTTTCCATCAATTATTGTATGTGCGTCGCCTCATATGCACTTGAGGCTACGTGTATTTGCTTGATCCCTGATACCACACACGCCCGCACCTCTTTTTAGTCACTGAAAATTATCAAAGAGTATTCAACGAAGTTTTTTTAAAACTTAGCCGTTCGGAGCATGGCGTTACACTGTAGTTCCTTTCCCTCGAGGGAAGAATATGGCACTCACAACACGAGTGGTTACTGTAAAAGCTAGGCGACCATGTGCTGTAGTATATTATTAGAATTGTTTTTTTTTTTTTTTCAAAATTTCCAAGCCTCTAGGACGTTGGAAAATACCTACCTCAGGCTATGGCCAGAGATTAGGTTCTGTTGGAGAGTAAGCCAAGTTGTACGCCCTTGGTTCTATTGTCGTTCGAATTATTGTTGGAGGATTTTCTTACGATGCTTCTAGCGACGACGATAAGCCTCGGATACGGATGACCCTAGTGCTAAGAGTAGTTGCACTGGACTGAAATCAGAATGAACCTAAGAAACTTTAGCAGTTTCCGTTTCTTTTTGGTGAACAACACGCTTTTTAGATGGTTCTTGACATCTGATGCAACCTACCTTTGAATGTCACCTGCATCAACTCAAAACAGCAACTCGTTCGCCACCAACTCGAACACCCTAAAACTTTAATTGACATTCCAGAGAATGGACATTCAGGTGACCTGCAAAACAAAAAAAAAACATTGCTCCCTTAAAACTTTCGACGACAAAAAAATAAACAAAAAAAAAGAGAATAGGATCAAAAATGATAATTAAGCAGCAGCACTCAGGAGTTAGGTAAGTTCAAGAGCACCGCAACGAGTTGCTTCAACTCGCAACATCCTCTCATAAATCACACTTAATGCCGAACACCTTTTCATTTTGCATTTCCATTCCGCCCACACGAAAAGTTTTACAATTCTCCCGCGTGTCTAGTGGACATACCCTCCGACTATTCAATTACGACGCCACTATCACCCACAGAAGCTTCAGAGTGTCCTTCTGCCAACTCAGTCGTTCGGACAGTCCCCAGCACTCAGAGCCGCACTGTCGGCGACCGAAAACATTTTATTTCAGGAACGTTAACAGAAATAATTAATTCCAAGGCAAATGCAAAATCGTTTGCCTATTAAAATATTCCCTTTGGGGAGTTAGTCACCCAGGCCCCAGTGTCGGGCACCACTCTGACCCGCATATGAATTCAAGCCACCAACCACCACCACCGTCCGAGTGAATTAGTCGACGCAGTGTTGGTGGAACATTATAGTTCTGGTCGCCATTCAAAAAAACATGGATTTGCTTGGGAAAAAAAGGAACGGAACGCCCTGTGACATCGGGCGCCCGCCCACACACTCTCGCAAGGACAAATCAATGGGCGGCCAGCCCGTCGGGGATGCGAGGCGCATGGGACGGCTGAGACCGACCGCATTCCCTTTGACTGTAAATACCCACCATGGTCAGTGCATTTTAATTAGTATTTTAGCCTCGGGCAATTAAAAGCGATTTCGGTCTTGCGTACACTCAAACGGGACTGAATGCAAATGCCTGAGGCTCACCAATAGGATACACTTCGGTCCCAATTCACTGGCCGATAATGGAGTCACCTCAAATGTTTGCTTGGTCTACAGTGGGCACCGATGCCAGCGGTGGGCGGTGGGCGGTGGCCGGGCTGTGCCTTTACCACCATAATCGACCCCGATCCGGAGGGGGGACTGGCTGGAGTCTTGAGCGCGGCGCTGACCTAAATCAGGCTCCGGCAGTTCTAAGGATGGTTATTGTTCTGTGCAGGCTTGCTCCTCAGGAAAAGGGGAAATCACCAACTACAAGTATAAACCTGCCTGACAAGACGGGGTGTGGGGGTGTGCCGGTGAATTATTAATGCAGCTTAAAAGCCATTTAGATCCCCCTATGACCACATCGGGGATGTTCTGGCCGGCACTTTGCATTCTTCTCCCCGAGAGTCTGTGCGGCAGGTTTTTTGTTTTCTGTTGTACTGTTCCTCGGGATCGTTTGCCTCATAATCTGAACATTTAGTGCACTGGCATCATGCATAAGTGCCCTCGAAAGCACATTTTAGTGGTCCACGGTGCGCCATGCCGGTCGAGGCGGTCGGCTGCCTTTGTTGTAATTAGGGCTTTTTAATGGCGTTTTGTATTGCGACGGTTAAAGGTGGATCGGGATATTTTTCCCCGTTTCATGCTGATTGCTTGTTGTTTGTCCTGGTTGCGACGACCACGTTGGTTTCACATGCAATCGGGCTTAAAGCGGTCGAGGGACTTTGTTTAAGCGGGCGCGTGTGCTTTTTTTGTGATTGTCCACACTCGCCGGATGGATTATTCCATATAAGGATTTATTTTTTCACGCGGAATCGCATTCATGCGGTGAATGGTTGTTGATTGCGGCATGCCGAGGGGAGACATTGTGTGTTGAATTCTTGCGTGCGGCATTTTGGAATGAATAGAGGAAATTATTTGCACAACGCAATGTCATTTGAATGGGACTGGAATGACGGGGATGCGCCAAAGGGAGATTGCTCATGCTGTTTAATTTTTCTTCCAACTGAGTTTTGCATTTTTCTACAAATTAGACTGGATTTCCAAAAGATTTCACCCGATTCGTGGTAATACTGCATGCTGGCTGTCAACGATTATACCTTAATCTGGGTTCTTCGAGTGCTCTGCTGTGTGCTGAGATCAATTCTCGGAACGAACGACATTCTAAATCCACGGGTACCACTTTCAATCCTTTTCTCTGACTATTCAGAGAACAGGCAGACTGTAAGTCCAATGTACACGTAAAACACTAGCACGCACATTCACGTTGTGCTTGCTTAAGAAGCGCGGACTGTTACGTATCGGTGGCATTTAAGAGACACGCGTGAATCGTATCAAACCGCTTCGTCATTTTCGTTGTGTATTAAGAGACTCACACCACAACAGCGTCTGCATTATGTTCAGCTGAATTGTGAAAATCAGCGCTCTGTGACAGTGGACATAATCGAACTACTAAAACAAAGTATTGCGAAATACCTCCACATAACTAACTTACTCATCGGGTCCGGCGAGGTTGTATTCGAAGTCTTTTCAGGACAAATAGGAGGTGAAATCGAAATCACATATCAAGCTTGTCACCGCTAAAATGGAGAAGATGCGCCTATATAACCGAGCGAAAAAGGCATAACTTGGAACCACTGTACTTCGTGCCCAAAACCCACCATCGACTCCTCTCTGAGCAATTTGACGCGAATGCGAAAGCTGCTTGCTTCACTACGATGCACATGTTCACTGATACATCCACGAACATAAAGAAACCTTTTTATTCCCCAGTTTCTGGGTTTTTTGGAGCGGATACTGTCAATATACCACGTTAACCAAGCATGAGATTATCACATTGTTTGCTGTTTTTCCCGCCACTGACACAGGAAATAGTTGGAAGATATTTTTTTTGCAAGGACTCCTGAACGAATAAAGTGTTAATTCTGTGTTTTGATACGTCCCGATATGCTGCATTCCTTTATTCTCGCTGTCAGCGATTTAAAGGCGGGTGGCAGTATTTTTTGTTGCCGTTGAGTGCGATGCGGAATAATTCAAATTTTGACAGACACAGTAAAATGGACGAAAATTTGTTGATTCAGTGCTGACGGAGGCCACAGGGCTTAGCGACTCATTTTGACGCAACTATGCAAGTTGTTAACTATCCGCTTGGTGCAGGGTTGGGTACACATCGCAAACTGTACCAGATGAACCCAATTGAGTCCTACAGATGGAAATAAGTTAACAAAAAATAATATGCCCTTTGGCAGAATTTTAAAACGAAATATTTTGTGTTGAGTTATTACGTGTTAAAAGTGCGTGAAGGCTCAGTAATGGTCTTCGTTGGACTTACATATATCGAACGTACATAGATCATATTTATATGTAAGTTCTGCGCTACAGTCCGTAGAGGACCACGGCTACTCCGCAACAAATCCTGTTGTACGTGCTATTGTTCTCTCACGAGAGGAAGAGAAGAAGTGCGCTTTGAGCATTGTCACTGACTCGAAAGAGGTGAGTCGTGGAAATATTTTTTGTCGCACCAACCAGGGAACCCACAACGTCAAGGTTGGGTGGACGCACATACGCACAACTCCACGGACCACCTACGACACTACGCAACCTCAAAAGTTTTTAAATGCACAGCGGCCTGGTTCTCAGAAGGGTAAGGGCTTCACCCGGCATAGAACACATTTCTGTTGACAATGAAAGCCCCCAGTCCCAATTCGTTGTTGCAGAAACTAAGGAAATTGATAACCGGCAGCAAAAACCGCGAAGACGTAAATCTGGCTGCCCTCCGTAAGGATTCGGTTGTCTTGAGATCACAAAAGCCAGCTACAGTCAACAAGGCCAAGAAGGCCTAACAAGTTCTAGGGTAGTGCGAAGAATTTTATAAAGGGCATTTTTACGTTCAATAATCTAGATACGAAAGATTTTTTTTGTGCCACTTCAAGCACACCTCAATCTAAGACAAAGTGCCAGAACTAACAGACGTACAAATTGATCCATCCAACAACCTAATAAGAGGGTGCATTACTGATAGGTAAATAACTGTAGTCAAGAAAAAGCTTCTGAACATTTTTTTGATTTCTGCTTGATCTTTAATATCATTTTCATTTAATTGCCTGTGCTGTTGTCAAACGTAGCTTTTATTACAAATCAATGGCATGCAGGGGGACAGGGTCTATGCTCACAGGGTAAAGTTACTGACCGCTCTCAACTTGGCGGGATGCCAGCAACGATCCTTGTCGATGCATAGATGTTGGCATGCAGCCTCCAAGCGGTGCCCCCTGGATAGCTCTCATAACCCCCGGTTGTGCCTAGGACTAACAACCCACCCACAAACAAAATATCTGTTACGGAAGAGCAAGCAGCCTCGGAAGAACGGACGGAGTCCCAACGACTACACGGCGCGAAAAAGGACTACGATTTACGAGTGTACTCCTGGAATGTAAGAACAATCTACACTCCAGGGGCCGCAGAAGAATTAGAAAGTATCCTCACGCAGTATAAAGCGGATATTACTGCGCTCCAGGGAATACGCTGGATAGGACAAGTGATTATGAAAAAGAAAAGTGCGACATATATTACAGCTGTCACAAAAGGTTGCACATATTTGCAGGCGAATCCGTAGTGGGAAAACGGCTAAGTCGAAGGTCATCGACTTTAAACCGCTAAGCGATCGCCTGGCTGTGATCCGCATCCAAGGCAGATTCTACAACATCAGCCTCATATGTGCACACGCCCCTACCGACGAAACTGAAGACTCAGTCAAAAAGAATTATTACGACCTCTTGAACGGTGCTTATGATATCAAAATCGTACTCGGAGTCTTCAATACTAATATCGGTAAGGAAAACATCTTTGTCGAAATAATCGGAAAGCACAGCCTCCACGACACGACAACAGATAACGGCTTCCGACTTACATACTTTGCGACAGCACGTAATATGGTCATAAGTAGCACAAGGTTCCCTCGCAAAAAAATCCACACAGCAACATGGAGATCCCCTGTCGAACCGCCAACCAAATCAACCATATGCTTATTGACGGAAGACACGCGCCAATGGATGTGCGATCATTCAGGGGGGCAAACGTCTACCCTGACCATTTTCTTGTTGCAGCAAGATTCAGAGCTCGACTGTCCAATGTCAGAAAGCTGCACCGGCCGACAAAGGGAACTTTAGATATTGGACGCCTAAGCATACCGGATATTCCCAGAGCCTACGAAGAGCAATTAAGTGAGAGACTCTCCGGTATGCCTACGTCAAGTGCCAACGAGATGTGGTTGCATTGCTCGCTGCCGCAAACTACCTTAGGCTACCTACCACCCCCGACAAGAAACCCGCGGTATGATGGCGAGTGTGAGAAGAAAAAACGTGTAACCGACGAGGCGTACCAAAAAGCGCTGCAACGGAAGACAAGAGACTATAGAGTTATATCCCCGCTCAATTTCGCCTACAAGATGCTATCCAGCGTACTGTGTGAACGTCGAAAGCCATTTCGCACCGCACTAATCGGCACGTACAAGTTCGGCTTCCGGCCCGGTAAATCGACTATAGGACAAATCTCCACACTAAGGCAGATCCTGGAGAAGACCAGCTAGTTTCAAATCCATACTCACTATCCTTTTCGATTTTAAAGCCGCATATGACAGCATTCACAGCAAGGAGCTATTCGAAGCGATGGCCGAATTCGGGATCATGGGACAGGTAAGACCAGCTGGTGTTATGGTCAACGAGGACAAGATAAAATTTATGGTGTCGAGCCAAAACGATCCGCCGCACATCACCTAGGCCAAAACGTTACAAGCGAGGTAGTAAAGAAGATTGTATAACTCGGTTCAAACGAAAACGCCACGAATGACATCGTAGTGGCCCTGGACAACCAATGCTTGTCAAAACAACTGGACTCGAAACTTTTGATTCGAAGGACCAAGGCCATGCTCTACAAAACTCTTATTTTGCCAGTCCTGCTTTATGGAGCCGGAGATAGACGAACGCATGGACATCAATGCTCCAGCAAAAAGGGTCTTCGAATCCGTGCCTCCTTGTTCGAGAAGGCGATTAAAACCGTTGCGGTGTAAGACACTTGGCCTTGGTGAGTGGAAGCAGCGTACCCTGGGACAGTCACCGATGGAAGGCAGCAATTACCCAGGCTCGGACCCTTCATGAGTCTTCGGCCTGATAAGGAAGTAAATATACCACTTCAAGCACATCTCAATGCAAGACAAGTTGGCAGAGGTAATGGATGCAGCGGTTGATCCATCTAACAGCTTTTCTGTATCTTTTTCGATCTTCCACCAGGTGGCGGCCGTGGTGTTGTGGGTCTGTGCGTCGATTCCAATCTTGACGTCGTAGGTTAGATCCTTGGTTTGTATGACAAAACCAAATTTTCGCGGCCCCACTTCTTTCAAGTCAGTAACAATGCTCAAAGAGTACTTCTGTCTGCAAAAAGTTTCTCAAACTTAGCCGTTCGGTGTCGGCATAAAACTATAGGTCCCTTCCACTCGTGAGAGAAGAATAGCACGCAGAACACGAGTGGTTGCTGGGAAGTTATGCCCTGGCCCTCTACAGGCTGTAGCGTCACACATATTATATATATGTGTATACCTCCGACAGAAAAAAAGATACCTGTTCTATGGATAACGGAAGTGATATCATTAGTTATGTCCTGGATACGAATGGGAAGCCCTTAGTAAATGTTGATCACGACCGACATCCATCTGAATTCAAATTACTGAGAGTTTTTTTTTAGCTCCTTAAATTCATATTTCGTTGAGCAAAGGCAGACTATGTAGGCCACCGTCGGCCTTTCGCCCGCAGCGCTGTGACATATTTCAGCATCAGGCTGCCCGGGATATTGTTGCAGTGCATTAGATACGACATGGAAAGTCGTCGTGCTCCTTCCCTCCATTAAGTTCTTTAAAAATTTTCAATAGAATAATAGAGGTATTCGCTCGATTTATGCGTTAAATCGACAATTTATGTGCCAAGAAATCAATAAATGCTCATCATTGCACCCTTTCCGTTAAGATATCCTTTCCCCGTCCATGACGCACCATTCAATTGATTCAATCCCAAGCGACCAACGCTCGCGCATTTAAATTTCCTTCTGCCTCCAGCCGAGACACCGGAGATGCCAGTATACTGCGTTCCGGTCCTTTAATGCTCATCCAACAAAAAGGATAATTAATAAACTTGGACTATTAAGGAATTCATTACGTTGAATACATCTTCATTACACGGAAAACACGACTGAAGGATACTATCGTCCCGTAGCTACCTCTTAATGCATCGATTTATATGCAAGGATAATTCCTTCTTAAATCTTTATTAGTCCTCTTTTCACCGTTGTAATTCCAAAAACTTCTGTATCTCCCGCTCCGTCTGCCGTCGTCACTCGAAATGGGGCGCCATTCCTTCGTCCATTCCATTCGTTCAATTTTGCCTCCGCTGTGGACGACTTTTGTGAGCAATTTTTCAACTCTGCACCCTCGAATGAGCATTTCATTGTGGCCGATGATTCCCATTGGACTTCAAAAGAGACCTTTTCCTTCTGCGCACAAATAGCACAAGGAAACTGGCGAAAGGGAACTTTAAAGGCACGAAATTGGAGAGAAAATATCAATCATCGGCAATTTCGTTGTAATTCCTCAATCCTGGATTTTTCACATCGTTATGCCGTCGTCGTCGGTTCCTCGATTGTCGGCTGTTGTCTCCGAGTCTGTGGATTGTTTGTGTGTGTGTGTGTGCGTCGTTGTTTGCTGTTACAATCGGGTCCTGTCGTTTAATTTTCTTGAGTATACCATAGCTAACCATAGACACGGACATACATCCTGATTTTGTGGTCAGTCGAGAACAAAGGAGAAAATGGAAGGAAATTGCAAAAGGAAAACCTTCATTCGGGTGTGTTTCAAAATTGAAATGGAAAATGATTCTCATCGAAATCAAATAAGATTATTTTTTTCCATTTCCTTCCATTCGAATCGCAATCCCATTCATTACTGTGTGGAGGAAATTGTTGTCATTGAAACAACAGTTAAACCGAGCAAAAATATAAAAGTAAATGCTTGGGCTTTCTTCATTACTGTCACACTTGTAGTTGGTAACAAATAACATCCTTGGAATCCATGCTGGAGTCCAGCTTCGGCCTCTAATGCAGTCAACCAAGGACATCATCCAAGTCCGGGTTTCAACTCCAAGTCCGGCGTGCAAGACCAAGCCCCGCAATCCAAGTCCAAGTCCAAGTCCAAGTCCGACATCCAACATCAGTCCAAGTCCAAGTCCGACGTCCATGACCAAGTTCGGCATCCAAGTCCAAGTCCGGCATCCAACTCCAAGTCCGACACCCACCATCAGTCCAAGTTCAAGTCCAAGTCCGACATCCAATTCCAAGTCCGGCATCCAACTCCAAGTCCGGCATCCAACTCGAAGTCCGGCATCCAACCCTAAGTCCAAGGTTCTACTCCAAGTCCGGCATCCAACCGCAAGTTCGGCAACCAGCTCAAAGTCCGGCGTCAAACTTCAAATCTGGCGTCCAACTTCAAGATCGGCGTCCAAGACCTAGACCGGCATACAAGACTAAGTTCGGCACCCAAGACCAAATCCGGCATCTAACTCCATGTTCAAGGTTCAACGCCAAGTCTGGCGTTCAACTCCATGTACGGCGTCCAGCTTCACGTCTGGCATCCAACTCTGAGTCTGGTGTCCAACCGCAAGTCCGGCATCCAACTCCAGATCCGGCATTCAAGTCCAAGCCCAATTCCGACAACCAACCCCAAGTCCGGCGTCCAACTGTAAGTCCGCCGTCCAAGGCCAAGTCCGGCAGTCAACACCAAGTCCGGCATCCAAGTCCTAGTCCAATGTCTAACCCCAAGATCGGGGTTCAACTCCAAGTCCGACATCCAAGACAAATTCCGTCATCCAACTCCAAGTCCGGCGTGCAAGACCAAGTCAGGCATTGAAATCCGGTGATCAAGGCCAAGTCCGGTTGCTAAAGCTAAATCCGACTCCCAACTTCAAGTCCGCCATCCAACCCTAAATCTGGCATCCAACCTTAAGTCCGAGGTTCAACTCCAAGTCCGGTGTTCGACACCAAGTCCGGCAGCCAACTCCAAGTCCGGCATTCAACACCAAGTCCGGCATTCAAGTTCAAGTCCGGCGTGCAAGACCAAGTCCAGTGACCAGGTCCATGTCCGTCTTCAAGGCCATGTCCGGCATCCAACCCTAAATCCGGCGTCCAACTGCAAGTGTGGCATCCAACCCTAAGTCCAAGGTTCTACTCCAAGTTCGCTAACCAAGTCCAAGTCCGACATTCGAGACAAAGTCCGCCATCGAACTCAAAGCCCGGCGGCCAAGACCCAGTTCGGCCTCCAACTCCAAGTCCGGTACCGTCGGTACAGATCACGAACTGTTTCGTTGGATCTGTCAGAATGAGCAGTCAGCCTTGAGGCCGTTTCCGTCGCTCAGTTCGCAAGAGTTGACCATTTTCCGAAGAAAGTCTAAGCAACTCTCACGGACACTCATCGGTAAGGCTCTAGGACACCCGCAGATGCTGGATTTTTCTCCAACCCCACGCCGACACCGTCTGCGGTTCTAAATGACTAGCTGTCGGAAGGTAAGAAATAAAATTGCACGGCGCTCACGTTCGTTCACGTCCTCGGCTTCCAGTCGATTCCCCGCATTAAGGGCGCCACCGTCCGTGCTGGCAGGCGACGGAACCGAAGAGGAACTGTTCGCTACTGCAAATATTTAAACAACTTAAACACCGAAGGTGTTCGTTCCACCGGCAACCACGGCTTCCATCGGCACCCGGCTGCCGGCAGAGTCCCCCCGCTGCAGGGTGCGCGACAGGGAGCAGCTCCCGTTGCCAATGCCGAGACATTCATTTGTGTGTTGTACGTTCAGAAGCTATTAATCATCAGCTTATTGAGGTATAAACGTTGATCCTTGTACTAGAATTAGGGCGAGTGTGGGTGAGTGACTGACTGGTACCACTGCCGCCTCCGCCGTCATCGTCGTGGGCGTAGGTGTAGCCCCCGGGAGATTGGGTACTGGGATAAAGCAGTTTCTTTTTTGTTACTTTCGGTTTACTCTTTTCCTCTTTTTCTCCGTTCCTCCTTTTTGTGGCCTCGTCGACGTCGTCGTCGTCGTTGTCCCGGGGTCTCTGTCTCGTTCTCCGAATGACACCAACATCGTGACGCTGCTGTGGGAGTGATTTCCAACGGTAAGCCGGCACAGAAAGGACGAATGATTTATAGAGAGGGAGTGAGTGTCTACTTTTTTCTTCTCTTCGCTCTCGAACCGCTGTTTGTTTGTCAAACCGTCCCGATCGGTGGTGGAGGTGGTGGCGCTCGCAAGTGCTGTCAGAAATTCTTTAATTTTTCTTCGTTAACCGATGCGCGGCGGAGCAGGTACGGTCTGAAGGGCTGGCTGGATAACTCGCGCTGCTGAGAGAGAGACGGCGCTCGAACGTGATGGGATTGCGGCGGGTGGCAAAATGCCTGGCTTATAAATTGAGACACATTTTGCGTCTGACGCGACGATGGTGCGAGTGAGCCGCGGCAATCGGAATTTTCATATCAAATTGAGTTGCCAGATTTTCGACAGGTGTTCCTTTGTAAATTGCGTGGCGCCCGGGAGATGGGAATGACTGGCAAGCAGCGACGACGGCGCCGACGGGGAGTCGGCGCCAAAGTGATTTCGATTTCTTTTGCCGCCTTCTGTCTGATTCGAGGCAATTAACTATTGATAAAGTATTGACTGTATTAACTCAGCATCTGAGCGATGAGTTGGAACGGCGGAGATGGATGCGTGCGATTGGCGCCGCTGAGGTGGAAATGTATGAAATATTGGACACGGCGGGATGTAAGGTGACCTGATTCATTCGAATGGCATCAGTAGTGGCGCGGTTTTCATCAATCAGTGGAGTGGGCTTGGGGGAGCATTTCTTCCATGGAAAACAATTAATGTGGGAAAACTCTGACACATGAAATTGAGTTCATCGGAAGATGTTCTTATGGTGGAGTGCTTTGTAGTCGCGTCAAGGGGATTCTAGGGAAACGCATTATTAATCCATCACTCAGCTGTCCATGTTGGACTTTATGAGGGCGCCACCTAGTCGACATGACCGTGAAAATTTGACATTCATTGTACCAAACCACAGTTGAATTTACCTTCAACATGCTGGCTAGACATGAATTCACACGAATACCTCACATTTGGATGTATGGATGTTTTTCGGGGCTCTAGGTACTGAACGGCTGTTGGAAGTCGAATGAACTTTGGCAGATGGGCCACCCATGTGGATGTATTAGGATTGATTGGATTAGAATCGGTTTTTCTAGGAATTCAGGTGCTCACTTTGCCCCGTCGATAGTGGCGGGAATGCCGATAATGATATGATTACAGTTAACGTTAGAACGAACCAGAGAGGGCTGCCTCATTGTCATGCTCTTCAATTATCCCCAAGATTCATAAGCGAGAGATCTTCATGGCTGTCGACCCGCTGCCATCTTATTTCCGACTACGCAGTGCGAGCTTAAGTATCGATCCGTCACTAAACTCAAAATCAATAGAAATTTAGTTTTCACAGTGAAAGTTAAGTGATAGATTCCATTCAAATAGTGGATTAACTTAAGCCATTGCATAAGTTTCAATCCGGAGGAGCTACAAACTGCGAACTTCGCAATTTGGACATCTCATTCATACGGAGTTTTTTGGGTGCAAACTGACACTTTAAGGCCCGTTCATATGAGCGGCGAACTGCGAATGAACTTTAAGAAACAACCATCTTCCAGCAAATATAAACAAATAGTTATACTTGTTGGTATGCAAAAAGATTGTAACTGAATTATCGGGTTTTTTCAGCGACAAACATCTCAACACAAGTTAGCTTAAGTATCCTAATTAATGATTTTAAAGATTTTCTCTGCGAATCAATCAATCTCCGCGAACTGTCAAACTGAGTTCGTCATACACAAATATGCAAACGCAATTAACAAACACGCGACCAAAAAATTCGCAATGAAGTGTCAGTTTGTGCCCGTAGTTCTCTGCGAATGAGAAAACTCCAGATGAATGAGTTGTCAGAGTTTGCGAAGTCCGCAATTCGTGACGACCTCAGATGAATGGGACTTTACTGCGAATTTTTGGTATGTTCGTTGGGGATTGCATTTGCCTGTTTGGGTATTGCGAACTCAGTTGACTTGATAATTAAGTTTCAATATTTTCCCTTTTTTACAATTTGCGCGTGCTCAATGGTTATTAATACCCTTAATTGTCCGGGATCAAGACACAGCACAGACCGAAGGTATAGTAGGAGAAAGGGAGAGGAGGAACCTGTGAACATTGGTCGTAAAGTCTAATAAATAAGCGATTTTGTGGTAGCTTTTGGATTCTATCTAGTACGTGCATGGTGGTCTTGGGGGCACCAGACCAGATTTGAGCGATGTTCTCAAGCTTAGGGCGAATATACGCCTTATAGATTAAAGCCAAGTCAGAGGGGGCTGAAATATTTCTTGCATCGATTAAGGAAACCTAACAATTTCGCAGCATTATTGGCGACCTCGAATATGAGATCGTTTCAACTAAGTGCTGTGTTGAGGCACATACCAAGGATTGAAAGTTTTCCGGTTTCATCGTCGTCATGGATAATGGCTGATTATCAGGGGTTCGCTTTAGAGACAGCAGACAGCATTGAGTTTTGGAAGCTTTGAATTCCACTCAGTTGTTCTTCTTCTTCTTCTTCATCTTTGATTGGCGCTACAGTTCGGGGTGGACCTCGGCCTCAACCAACATGCCTCTCCAGCCAGCACCATCTTTCGCCAGTCAGTTGTTCTTACCCCCAGTTAATTATGCTGTCACGATCGGAATTCAATGTGCTTGACATATGCTGCCGTTGCAATACTACGTGCGAAGAGCGTGAATTTTGGAACGAATATGAAAATCTGAGGGTGCTGTCATCAGCGAAGGAGTGGATTGGATTAGAAGCGGCAGACAGAAGGTCATTTTTAAAAATGAGAAAGAGTGTCGGAGACATAACAGAGAATTTTGTCCCATGGCATACCCCATATTAAGAAGATGACTTTTTGTTCATATATACTATATTTTGGGCACGAAAATTGATATATCATCACAACCTAAAACTGTCAATATTTTGAGCCTTCGACTATTTTCTTTGTGTCGCAATAAACATTTATTTTGTTTATTAGTTACTGCATCTAAACACACTCCATCTGTTACCATTTAGATAATAACAAATGACAAAACATGTATCTGTAAATGCAGATTGCAAGGAAGAGTGCAGTCTATGACAAATAATGAGACGGACAGCATTATTCATACTTTTCTTTCCCAATTATTTTGATCCAGTGTGAAGTCTCGAGAGTGGCAGAATTTGGATTGAAGTCACTCCACAATTTTTTTGTGTGTGTGCTTACTATTGTTTTGTAACAGAAGGTGAAGTTAGGTAAGATTCTACAAATTGATTCGCAGTTGCTGTTGTTTGAATGTTGGTGCTGATATTTTACAAAATTAAATAAAAAAATGCAAAAGGCAAACGTCTGACCCAAAATTATATCTGAATGCATGCGTGAATGTTCTCTACACAATGACCTGGTAGGCCCTTACCAGTGCGGTTTTAGGCCTGGGCAACCTTCAGATCACGGCAGATCCTAGAAAAAATCCAAGAGATTCAGATCGACACCCGCCATCTACTTGTCGATTTCACGGCCTCATATGACAGCGTGTGTACATACGAGCTATACAGCGCCATGTCTAGTTTTGACATTATTGACAAACTCGTCAGGTTGTACAGGATGATGATGCAGAACTCAAGCTGCTCCATCAAGGTCGGTAACGAACTCACCGAGACCTCCAATGTCAACAAAGGTTTTAGGCAAGGCGACGCGCTGTCATGTGATTTTTTCAACATTGTACTTGAGAAGGTCGTGCAAAACTCACACACCAATACTAGAGGCACGATCTTCCAAAAGTCCGTTCAACTGCTAGCAACGATATTGACGTGATTGGCCGAACTCAGCGAGCCGTCAATGAAGCGTTTGCTTGTATTGAAACGGAGGCGGCAAAAATGGGTTTAGCGGTGAATGAGGGCGAAACAAAGTATATGCTGTCATCAAGAAAGGACACAAAACATCGACGGCTCGGTCAGAACGTCAACATAGGCAGCTCCAACTTCGAGGTAGTAAAGGACTTCATCTACCTTGGCTCGTAAATTGTAGGAACAACGTCAGTACCTAGACTATACGCAGAATAGCCCTTGCCAATCGCTGTTTCTTTGGGCTTAAAAGGCAATCGAGTAGTAGAGCCCACTATCGAAGGACCAATCTAACGTTAGATAGGAACCAGAACATATCTCTCCTTCTATGGCGCGCAAGTGTGAACCATGTCTAAAGTGGATGAAGAAGCCCTTGAGGTCTTCGAGAGAAAAAGTCTGCGTGAGATCTTTGGCCCTGAAATGAGCCTAGTCAGTCGTCTACGGATTCAACGCCTAAGATGGCTAGGCCATGTAGGGCGCATGGACAACACTGTCTTCGACTCCGAACCAGCGGGACAACGCAAAAGAGGACGAACACGAAGCCGATGGCGCACTCAAGTAGAGAAGGACCTCAACCAACTTGGTGTGCGAAACTTCGAGCTGTCTCTCCCGGCCACTTTAGCCCAATATCCGGCCACTTCACTTTGTCTTTTGATATTCTTTAACCCAGCAGATGAAATCGAACGCGTTTATTGGGTAAAGTGTTGAAAGTGAATATTTATTTAGAATAGTTGCAGAAGGGCTCATTGGAAAGACTAAGGTTGTGGGAATTGGGCTGGAAAATTATCAACAACCACATTAGAAGGAGAACGGAGAACCGATGTTTTCGGTGTTTCTATGCGCTTTTTGTATTGGTTGGCTGTTTCTAAAAGTTGCCCTGTTTCTGCAACTTCTGTAGGCTGCAGCGAAAAGTATTACCAAAACTTCCAGGTGGTTTTTGGTACATATATACTAAGTGTCGATTTTCTTTTGATTTTGACAAGCAAAGTTATATTCTTTTATTTTTTGGTTTCCTGTTCACTTGCTACAAAACAGAAAGCCACCCTGGCCGGGTAATGGGACATCGTACATAAATGGTACCCAGTACCCGCCCATCATATTTTTTCTAATTAAATACATTGAATTCATATTTTCTTGGATTTCATGAAAAGTTACTATGTTATTTATACATGGTAGAAACATAAAATTCGTGTTTGCATATTACAAAAAATTATTCCTCATATTGGGCGTTTAGTAGAAAGTGGCCAGAGACTTGTGACTAGCCGGTTACTGGTGGACTTGGCCTATAAGTTAACATTTTTTGTATAAAATGTGTCTTCATTATTTATTGGTGACACTGTAGCGTCTGGTAGAGCATGTATAACATATATAACAATGCCTTTGCATGGAAGAATGGTGTGTACAAGATTACGCTTTTAAAACACCTGCCATGTTATTTCTGACTTTTGTCTCTCCAGTTGAATCTTGTTAGACTACATTTACTGTCACTATTTTTTTCATGGTTCACTCACTTTTCTTGAGTGAAACTTAAGATCAACTTTACACTGAGCTAACCAGTAGATAAGGTTGCTCCATTAAATGGGGCATACATCAAGAATAGTTAAACCCAAGACGATTCGGGCGAGTTTTTGGAATTGGTTTGGTCTGTTAAGCACTCGCTTACCTTATTATGACATCCTTACCTTATTACCCATCGCTCGAGACCGTGGGGAACATTCGTGCCGTGGCTGATTCATCGAAGCAAGTAAGTTGCGTTTGCAAATTATTCTTCAAGTATTCAAACCGATTCATTTTTTGGTCAATTACACTCTATATGCTACCATAAATACACAAATTTTGTCAGATCTCTCTACTCTGTTGGTCCGATGAGTAATATGTTGTGTTTTTTTATGAGGAGTACATGTCTAATTAATGAAAAAAAAACTACATTCGAGTTCATTTTTGAGTCTCGTCTGGATTCAATCATGACATTTTGTCGTACGGACCAGGAATTGATTCCATGATGTCGGGGTTCAAGTGCGTTGTGGGCGCCGCATATACCCACAACGCCACGGTCCTTATTTTCACATTTCCGTCGAACTCGTTAGACTCTGTAGAATGACGACGGTGGCGGATGCATTCTTACTCCTCTATCACGGTTGGCAATTAATTCCCCGATACCACAAATGTGACGAAGGACTCTGACAAGGCGACGCACAATGTTCGGGATCTCAAGAACGCATGAAGAAATCCTTGGTGACTCGAAAGAAAAGTGTGTGTCAGAAGCTTACCCTTGCTTGTGTAGATGGGATCTTGGGAAGAAGATTCAACCACAAACTTATTTGTTTGTACTTCGGAATGAGTTTAACTAGTCGTCTATGAACAGTCACGATTATGATGGCTAAGCCATGTTAAGACAACTTAGTGCAGACCCAAAAAAACCTCAACTCTGAACCTGTGAAGTCACGCAACCGAGGCGATCACCTGGCGTAGAAAATGCCCAAGTTGAGAAGGACCTCAACAAGGCTTGTGTGCGAAACTGGACACAACTAGTCAGAGATCGCATTTACAGATGGTTATGTTGATTGCATTTACGGCTCACCTCGGACGGTAGCTCCGCGCAAAGAAGAAGAATTTTACATTTTTCAAACGGATTGTTGGTAGAAGCGCAGGATCGTCGCACTTTGGTCCGTGCCGTGACTTCCTTTCTTCGTCCAGTCTATTCTATTTTGCCCATTTGTTGGCTTGTAGGTCGGTTACGATACCCATAAGCGGCTGAGTGTCGGTCTAATAAATTACAAAGTAGTAACTGTTGTCATTAAGCAATTCGTTGAGTATGATTCAAGAACATATTAATATTACTTTATGTCTGCTTTAAAATGTATTCAAATTAAGAATGCACCTCAACACAGGGACCAAGAGAACAGTCGGTGTCGAAGAAATAAATTTCCTTCCACCACGAGGTTGCTAATGAACTAAACTACAAGGCAATTACTCACTTAATAGCGTTCATAGAGGTATGAGTTCACCAGAGATCACCTGAACGTCTAGCTCTAGGCCGTCTGGCGAAGCCTTTGTTATTTCTCCGCGCAGACTTTTATGCCGTAAGACAACGCCACCGGATGAATCCGCAAGGCAGCACACACTCCAGTTGCCAACTCCTAACCCAGACTGTGACACCCTCCACCACCCTCCACCATTTCAAAGTCAGCTTGTTTTGTCCCCCCACCGAGCACCGGATGCCAGTCAGTGCTCGTTTCACGAGCGCCTTTGATGACAATTTCATAACCTCGTAAGCAGCGAGATTTATCGCCGCCAATCATATCGTATGCCATCTCATCAGATCAGATGACACAGCCACAGCCACAGCCTCCATGTGTACGTACGTCAATAACCGGCAGCAGTCTTCTGGTGAGTCGTGTGCTTGCGCTTTTCAGCGAATTCTTTGATTCAAATTCAATTACAATTTCATAAAATGGAAACGGAAACACAAACAACATCCATCGAGTCGGGCTGCCATACGCCTGCTCGCCCCCGCAGGGCCCAAGTGAAAATCATCGCAGTCATTTGCGCCATTTGCGTGCGAAGTAGGATCATAAAACTTTGTCCTTTCACGCACAATATGTCGCCGCAACTCGTACATCTCTTTCAGCGCGGCACAGCGGAGTGCCCTCCCTGTACACAATCCGGCACAGGACACAATTTAATATTCCTCCGGGAAGGGGTGGCGAGGAAAAAAAAGGGCACCCTTATCCCGCTCCCCGCTCGAATCATTATTCATCCCAAACAAATGCCCTTAATGGGGCATTTATCTTTCAATATGTCTGCCGGCGCGGAGAGTGATGGCAAGACGAGGGGGCGAGGGTGTCGATAAAAGGCGACAGGACTCGATGTCGTCGCTCCGTTCTGCATATTAGCAGGATCCCATCCACCCTTCATGGACGATTCGTCTTGACAGTGAACAGCTGTTCGTGTGCTCATATGGAAATCGCTGAGGGCGCCCACGAAATTCAATCGAATATCCTTTCGAATTTGATTTGTCCTTCCGATTGGCGGAGCAGCCGCACTCTCGTCGACGGCCGTCTCACAAAACCCCTGTACAAGCTGATTTTTCGAGATAAACTCCTTGTTAATGGCATTAGACAACACCACTCTGGCAGTATGTGACCACTATGATCCCTTTTTGACGTCCTTTGGCCTGTGTGTGAGTGTGCCTGTGTTGTTGGTGTTATTGTGGTGGCAGGATAAAGTTTAACGTTCCAACTAAGATCCCGACGGACATGTGTGCTACGATATTGAACTTTGAATGGCTCTCCTTTTCCAGTCCTTGTCGGTGACGTCGTGTGTGAGGCGTGACTGCCGCTGCCGGAGTGAGGGACTACATGAACTTACGCACGATTTTTATGCTTGATTAAATTTTGAAGTTGGTGCATATGATTTGGATGTTGATGATGTTCATGATGCTGCTTGGGAGACGAGTCGGGTAATCCCTCTTCGTCAAGCTGAGTGTCGTTGGCTTTGGTTTTGTGTTCTCTGCCAGGTCCCCCGTTCGGTTTGGTTCATGCGTTTTGAGGAGCCATGGGACGAACTAATTTAATAGAGACAATTTGACGCAGATGTTGTTTGATGATAAAGTGGTGGATGTGTGACAGAGGGGCGTAGAGGATGTAACTGCTGTTCGCATCACTACCCTAGCATGTACATATGTGTGAACAGCGATGGGGGACGACAGGTTGAGTGGAAAGGGGTGATTTTGATGAGACACCTCACAGCCAGGATAGGAGTACAACCAATGAAGTTTAAGCTGGCTTGCTATGATGTCCGATTCCAAGACCAGGCGGGTGGATTAGAGAAAGTTGGAAAAAAAGTTCATTCGAATGCCGAGTTGTTGCGAACCCTGCTCAAAACCATCGCCATCAGCGGTGAGTGACATCTTACAAGCGAGGCCTTACTGAATATGCGACGCAGAATCGACCCTGGCAACCGATGCTACGTCTGTCGGTTGGCGGGAACAACTAGGGTCAAGACTCCTCGAAGGACCTGAACTGCCAGTTCTGCTTTATGGAAAAAGCTAGACGGAAATGAAAACTGCAGAGCTAATTCTTAAATATTTGTACGTCCGCCTGTCTGCAAGGAATGCAAATGGAGGAAAAGACACAAAAAGAAGGCAAAAATCCGTCGACTATACCCACATCCAGCGCACGAAAATCAGCAAGGAGCCAGCAAAGGGGTCTTCGAAACTAAGACCAAACACACAAGACACAACTGACTGGATGCAGCGTGCCCAGGTAGGCACCAATTGCTCAGGCTCGGACCCTCCATGGGTCGAGCTGATATGTAAGTAAGTAAGAGGGTCGTCTCACAACGACTCTGGTTGTTAGAACCGCTTAGAGGTCTTAATTTGTTGCATTTTAATCTTTTACGAGTTACGTATAACTCAAAACACTCGTTCTTGAAGTCCTCGATGAAGTAATTCAAGGTTCTATTCTGGGTCCATTATTATTGTCAATGTTCATTAAGATCTTCCTATAGTGTTGTCTTATTACAATTACCCAATATATGCAGATGATGTTCAAATCTATCTAAGTTTTCCCTTAGGTATGATTGAAGATTCAGTTGCTAAATTAAACGAGGAAATGAGTTAAATTACGTGGGCTGAAGAAAATGCTCTAATGCTCAATCCTGACAAAACCAAAGTCATTCCATTCTCCAAACACCGTGCCCTCGTTTCAAACTTTCCTCCCATAGAATTAAATTCTGTTGTCGTAGAATATGTTACGTGTGTAAAAAATCTTGGCATAATGTGTAATAGTAAACTAGCATGGAATGACCATGTAGACAGTATAGTGTCGAAGGTGTATGCGTCCAACAACGTCGGCTTCTCCTCGGATGTGAATTAGAAGCATTTTTGAAATACAGATCATGCATACTAATCTTTGAAATTATTCATTATAAGCAACCTGACTACCTTTATGAAAAAATAACTTTCTGTCGTACGAGTCGTAATATAACGTTAAACCTTCAGTTCATACGTATTTAACATCGCTCAGGCAATTTTTCATTCATGCTGTACACCTGTGGAAGTAGATGATTGATACGGTCAAAGACCGAGTACAGACAATTTTGCTCTGCCTGTTTTTCACACCTCTCCAATACACACTGAAATAATACCCACAATTAAAATCTTCATTTTGTATCAGTAAATTCATATACTAAGCTAAATGTTAAAATAATTTGCAAAACTCTTATATTCAATTTTGAAATATGTAATTTTCACTCATGAATTCAAGCAATGTTGTATTTTAAGGCCTATACAATAAAAGAATATTGCATTAATGTAGAGATATTTTAAGGAAATAATTAATGAAAATGAAAATGAAAAATGAAATGGTCTGCCTTGCTAGTTATTTCTCGGGGATTGCACAGCGGCGTATGCCCTACACATCCATACTTTAACCTTTTTTTCAGTTTTTACTTAGTTAAGAAAGCATATCTCCCAGTTTCTTTCCTTTCTTATAAATCTGAGCCGCCAAATTTTCAATTTCTCTCATTTATGAAGGCCTGGAGCTTTCCAATGACAATAGTCGTCACATGCCTTGTTACGGCATCTTTAATATCTTGCCTTCTAGTCTACCATGGTCGCCATCAAGACATTTGTTGAGTCTTGCAAATGCAGTTAATTTCATTTTAATTCTGCATTCAACATCATTCAGCGTGCATTCGTTAATCTGGCTATCTAAGTATTCGAAATGATTGATCCCTTCTATTTCCAATGACAATGATTGACCTCTTCTATTTACGTGTTCAGTTCCGGCTCATTGTTGTTGACATTGATACTCATCGTTTATGTCCTTTTGCAGTTGATACCTAGATAAGACTTTTTTAATTCAGTCACTAGTGTGTACTGATATCTGCAGTTAGTTACTACCTGGTCTGAAGACTCGAGCTTGCACAATGTCTTGTTAGAACCCCATTTTATCCGACATTTGGTGTATCTACCAAGCATTTATGAAAAGTTTGTACATATGAATATGGGGTGGCGCTTCAGCCCGGATCTACTGTTTTTTTGGCGGCCATAATAAAATGATTTTAACCACTACTAGAAACAGCGATTCGCCAGGTTTATTCTGCGTTTAATCTTAGTACTGTTGTTCGTACTATTAACTTGGGAACCAAGATAGATGAAGTTCTTTAGCACTTCGAAGTTTTAGCTGCCTATAGCTACGATCTGACTGAGTCGCGATGTTGTTTGTCCTTTCTTGATGACGCGATATACTTCGTTTTGCCCTTATTCACCGCTAAACCCATTTGCAAAATCGCAATTTGGAAAATCGTGCCTTTAGTGCTGGCGTGTGAGTTTTGCACGACCTTCTCAAGTGAAAGCACATCAGTTGTGGCTTTTCTGATGGCTTCTTAGTAGTATTGCCGCTGGTCTTCAGCACTTGATGTCGGCGGTATGGGGCTCTGTGAGAGGTGAAGGGAGACTCGATCGGCGAATTCTCTAGCGATCTCCTGCGTTGTAGCCGTGCGACGTTAAATTTCTTGGCAGCATTTTGATGATTTCGCGTGGTCCCATTCGGAGTTTGGCTACACATAAATAGTGATCCGAATCAATGTTGGCGCTTTGGAACGGATGGACGTCCAAAATGTTCCTAGAATGTCTTGCGTCAATCAAAAATTTGGTTTATGGTAGATTGATCTGGAGATCGCGATGTTTCTTTGTGGATATTAAGTTGTGGGAAGCGTGTGCTTGCTACATTAAGGTTGCGCCGCGCTGCGAAGTCGATTAGCCTAAATCAGTTATGGGGGGTGGTGTCGTGTAGGTTGTGTCTATTTACTCAGCTTTGCGTTAAAGTCACGAAGGGCGATCTTGACGTCAAAGCTAGGACATTGCTCGTAAGTTTTGTCAAGTAGCTCGTACAACCAGTCTTTGGTTGCGTCATTTTTCTCCTCCGTCGGGGTTTGCGCACATATGAGGCTTATGTTGGCGAATTTAGCCTTTATTCGGATCGTCACATCGGATCGACCGCTTGCCTAAGTCTGCTGCTGATGACAATTCCGCATCCAAATGTGCGCTGACCAGTCACCGTAGTAAAGATCACAGTTTGTCATCCTTCTTTTGCTTCTTCTCATCGCATCTCTTGTATTGCGGTAATGTGCACTTTATAGCGGTCCAGGACCTCCGCAAGTTGTTCGGCTGCACGTGGTCTGTTAAGCGTCCTGAAATTCCACGTGCAGATTCGAAAATCATTGTCCTTACGTCGTGTGGGTCGTCAGCGGTAAGATCATCCATATCAGAAGTTTGGTGTTGCTTCGTAACTATTTGGTTCTGCACGGTGGGGAAGTTACCCCCACGCGAAACCACCGAACCTGGGGGACCGGGTTCTAGCTTAAGCTCCTGGAAAAAGGGCCGCTGCATACATTGGTTCACCTGGAAAGCGGTTGCTCCAGAGGCTATCCAAAAGGCGCCACTAGGAGTCTGTATATCAACTTGACCTGCTCATCGCTACTGGCATTATTTCGTACGGCGTTTATCAGTACAAGCTGGACAGCTGAACATTCCGTCTCTCTCATTGCATGGGAAATAAAAAAATAACTCTGTCAGGCAAGTAATATTTAGCATTAATGATAAATATTTGATGAGCTGTGTATTGCAGGCAATGTTGTCCGTCGATAACCTGCCCGATGTCCAGAAGGACACACAGTGCTTGATGTGGAGCGCACATCACCCGGTGGAACGGTGCAAAGCAGGGAATGTTATTGAATTTGTACAAACACACCTTTTGGGAATACTGCCAGCGCGAATGGTGTTTTGATTTCTTTTAGCCTCTGCACGGTGGAAGGTGCATTCCGAATCGAATTTCAATTAATAAATATTTGCCAAAGCGGAAGTTGATTGATGGGGGTGATGATGATGGGAGCATTTGACTGCGATTTATGTTTCAGATACACATTGACATGGAATTCCATGAATTCATCCCTGGGCAGACGAGGTATTTTAGGTGTGGATTTCATTTGATTTTATTCGAACATCATTGACCGCGCATGGGAAAGCTTTACAAATGACGAAAGGAGGAGTGCGCTTTAGCAAAGTCAGGTGGAGCGTTAAGTGATGGTAGTCAATGTACTTTACGTGGTTGATGACCATTGTTTCTTGACTTATAACTTGTCTGGTTAAAATTACAATTAGACTTGGAGTTTTGTGTAAACAAGTAAATATTTCGTGAGATCTTCGGGCATCAATGATGGTGACAAAGATGACATCAGAAGGTGCTAAGGCTACAGTTAGAAGTGGACATGGCAGAGCCATCCTATTGTTCTTCCATCAGTCAAGAGTCATAATATACATTTCAGCCATTTGAGGACGGGATGATATGCACGTCCTAGAGCACACAAAAACATCGAACGTTTGACTGACCATCTAATTAGTAAAGCAGCGCTTTTAAAAACCATGCGCAGTTAGTTACACGAAAGGCCGAGAAAAGAGGATTTCTTGGGACAACATACATACAAGGATAGAGGGAAGTACTGTTGTAATAAGGAAGGACATATGGGGAGAGAATTTTCAGCGAAAACAGTCGAAAGGGGGAGGAGGAGGGGCGAGAGCAACAGTACAAAGAAGGAAATAGGAACTGACAACACGTAGATGACATTCTGTAAATGATTAAGGACGGACCAAAGAAAAACCCATGGCTGACAACTTTTTTAGTCAGTTCCCATTCTCAACTATTTGTTCTTTTGTTAAAAACATCGCAGCCTAAAATGGAAAAAAAAGTTTTTTTTTTTTTTATTGATTTCAGGGAATCTCTGTACATTACGAATATTGGATAAGTGCAGCAAATATGGTTTTGTCGGGATTGAGCTTGATTTTCTGCAGCCCACTACGTAATTGCACACATATCCTTTCTGAATTTAGCAACTGAATCTTCAATCATACCTAGAGGAAAACTTAGATAGATTTGAATATCATCTGCATATTTGTGGAAATTGCAATAAGACAAAACTTTAGGAAGATCATTAATGAACATGGAAAACAATAACAGATCGAGAAAAGAACCTTGAGGTACTCCCTTGTGCACATTGCAAAAGGACGACAGTTTTGAGTTATATAAAACAGCTTGAGTCCGGTTAGTAAGGTATAAATATATTAACTTGTTAGTGGGATTACAGAAGTTAAAATGGGTGGACAGTTTGTAACAAAGTATATACGGGTTAACACTGTCGAATGCTTTCCAAAAGTCAAGTAAAGCTAGTAATGTTGTCTTATCTTCGTCAATGGTTTTTCGTATATCGTCTGTCACTTTTAGTAAGACTGTAACACAGCTATGCCCTTTACGAAATCCTGAATGCATTGGGCTTATTAAATTTTGTCATTCAATGTGATCTTTAATTGCTCGACTGACAATAAACTCGAACACTTTTGACAAAAAGGAGGGAATAGCAATCGGCCGATTCTCAGGCGGGCTTGTTTTCTCAGGTACTGGTACTCTTTTAGCTATTTTCCATTGTTCGGGATACGTCGATGTCATGATTATGGTGTTGAAAATGTGGGTTATATAAGGGATTATAATAGGAAGCAATATTTTTATAGAGTCAGGGTGAATATTATCCAGTCCAACAGACTTGGTCTTAATGGAAAATATTGCACAGCCGACAGAGTATGTATCCACTCTTCCTACTTCAAACCCATCTTCTCTATTGTTTATTTCTAAATGCGGAGGCACATTGAGGGGATTTACAGAGGACACAGAAGTAAATCGAATATTTAACTCATCGGGGCTTATGCCATCATCGTTAGGTTGTGCGTTAGTTTTATTTAGTCCGATTTCTCGAACTTGCTTCCACAGAAATCTAGACGATCGGTTACAATTGAACTTAGCCTTGTAATAATTCCTCTTAGCAGACCGACAGCAAGGTAACACGAAGATACTTAGAGAAGAAGTGTCAAGACTGAAACCGGAAAATCTTTAAATGAACTACGCTCCATTGCGCGATATAAACCTAACCGTGTCTGTAAGAACATGTAGAAAAAACACCCGGCGGAAGACGGTTCATTGCATGAATCCAATGCGATCCAACAACCAGTTGAGAGTCAAATACTGGGCCACGACAAGTCGACTTCCTAAGAAGAGACCCAAAACTAGCCAGCCGACAACAAGACAACCGAAGTTCCTAGTGGATTCAGAGACAAAATTCGTGCAGTGCGCCATATGCAGTACAGCTATCCTGGTAACGTCTTCCGTCCCATCGAGTGTGGGAATCGTTCGTGTTGATAGGACCCTTTCAATCACGCCCACCATCTTCATGCCACGTCGAGGACCAATCGTTTCGCATTCACTCTCATCACATTCAATAGAACACCACTGAACAATCGCTTTTCGTCAGTCCATTTGAACGCATCGAACCACTTGACCGGTTGCCACACATTTGCCTCGCATCCATGCCAGTGAACCTTATGAATGCACCCACGCAGCGCTTAGCGCACTACCGCCAATTAACTGCCTCGGTAAGGTTTCGCCGTCGGTTCGGCAGCCGTGCTACGTGCTGCGTAGTTCCATGAGTCGAGTCCATTATATTTTTATTTTGCTCCTCGCAACCTCTGCCGGTGCTCAACGTCCCGGGCACATTGCTGTCAAATGAAACACGCATTCGAATGGACACCAGTGCCGGCAATAATGTCACCGCCACTTGAACTGCCATCGCTTTGACTAACACCGGCCGACACCGACTACCACTCGGCGTGGGCGTGGGTTTCAGATTTCAATTTTCCTCCGACGCGCACTGGCCATGCACGGCACGCAGTGGCTGCATTTAGGAGCACCTAATCTCACCCCAATATGACCCGGTTATTACGTTTTCACAATTGCGACAGTCTAGCCAATGGTTCATGCCGTTCAAACTGGTTTAACCGTCGGGCAAACAAACAGAATACCCCGACGGTGAGTGAGCCACTGAAGCGGGGATTCGTTCCCATCACGCTGCTGGCTGTGCATCACATCACGTATACGCCACCCTGACCCGTGCTGCGTCCGCATTATCGATAATTTAATTCGGCCATTTGCGGTTCGAGCGAGATACTGCCGCAGCCGGGGCTCATCTGTGCGCGCCAGGCACTCGCAGACGGCGATGAGCACGAGCGTGTCGAAGACAGAGGCCTGCCGCACTCAAGGAGCCACTCAAAGGCACGGCAATCGTAAATTGAGTTATTCACTGTCTCCAATCTGCCGGCGGAGCGAACAATCGAAGCGAACGGGGTCTGGGGGCGGGCACATCGACGGCAGGCGCCGCGCCGCCACGGCAACCAACTCTTTTGCGGTGATGCCGTGATGGTGGCAGGGACCGCGCACCATATGCAGGATGCGTGGTTGCGCGTGTTCCATTAGTGGAAACCAAAATTTTATTGCATCAAGATTGTGTTTACTCTCGTTGCGTCGGTCGGCTGGCGGTGGGTGGTGGGCGGTGGGGAGGGCTGATTTTTGCATATCGGAAAAGTGGTGGCAAAAATGCTGTATCTGTGGTCGGAGCCTATTAACGCATTGCTGCGTTGCGATAGTCAGATACGGGCGGCGATACGTGACAGCGATGAGGGATTGATATGCGTTCCTGCTGGCGGGGATGTGTATCTTCCGCTGGATTCGATGCAATTTAGTAAATTGATCGTGTAATTGAAGGCGGCCCCCTTGTCGGTGACGGCGCACAGCGGGGCGGCGCAATTGGTGTGATGGTCGTGTTAAACTGATTTCTCACCGCAGCCGCGTGCGATTGGGAGTTTGCGAATCGGTGTATCTGATGTACAGGCTGGCAGGGGATGTGCCAGGTGAACGCAGTGAGCTGCTCCCGGGCCCGTGCTATCGTCCTGCGGCTATGGCCACTTAAAAGCCGATGCGGTTTCAGATGAGTGTCACGTATCACATCGATTTATTCATGAAGCATCAGACATGTACATCTGCATTGTCGCTGGGTCTGTGTTCGCAATCTCGCATCAAGCGCAGACTCGTTTGTGTTTAGCCATGCAGCAATGACGGCAGTCTACCGAGCGTTGAGGACGTTTGAGGGACATCCGTTTATGGTAAGTAGGTGAAGGCCTATTCGGTCACATTGTAGCCACAAAACCAGAAGGCTGCCTGTCTTTAAGCTTAATCTGTGTGCCAATTTGGAATTAATAAGGGTAATCCTTCAGCGCTCTTATCGAATAGTGTACCTACACAGTCGATTCAGAACGGGGCTTCTGGACAAGGAAACCGAAGGGGTCTCTGGACAAGGGACCCGAAGGTGTTTCTGGACAAGGGAACCAAAAGGGTTTCTGGAAAGGGTTCCTATACAAGGGAACCGAAGGGGTTTCTAGACAAGGGAACCGAAGGGGTTCTGGAACCGAAGAGGTTTTTGGACAAGGGAACCGAAAGGGTTTCTGGAAAAGGGAACCGAAGGGGTTCTGGAACCGAAGGGGTTTTTGGACAAGGGAACCGAAGGGGTTTCTGGACAAGGAAACCGAAAGGGTTTCTGGACAAGGGAACCGAAGGGGTTTCTGGACAAGGGAACCGAAGGGGTTTCTGGACAAGGAAACCGAAAGGGTATTTGTCAAGGGAACCGAAAGGGCTTCTGGACAAGGGAACCGAAGGGGTTTCTGGACAAGAGAACCGAAGGGGTTTCTGGACAAGGGAACCGAGAGGGTTTCTGGACAAGGGAACCGAAAGGGTTTCTGGACAAGGGAACCGAAGGGTTTCTGGACAAGGTAACCGAAGGGGTTTCTGGACAAGGGAACCGAAGGGGTTTCTGGACAAGGGAACCGAAGGGGTTTCTGGACAAGGAAACCGAAGGGGTTTCTGGACAAGGGAACCGAAAGAGTTTCTGGACAAGGAAACCGAAGGGGTTTCTGGACAAGGGAACCGAAAGGGTTTCTGGACAAGGGAACCGAAGGAGTTTCTGGACAAGGGAACCGAAGGGGTTCCTGGACAAGGGAACCGAAGGGGTTTCTGGACAAGGGAACCGAAGGGGTCTCTGGACAAGGGAACTGAAGGGGTTTCTGGACAAGGGAACCGAAGGGGTTTCTCGACAAAGAATCCGAAAGGGTTTCTAGACAAGAGAACAGAAGGGGTTTCTGGACGAGGGCACCGAAGAGGTTTCGGGACAAGGGAACCGAAAGGGTTTCTGGACAAGGGAACCGAAGGGGTTTCTGGACAAGGGAACCGAAGGGGTTTCTGGACAAGGGAACCGAAGGGGTTTCTGTACAAGGGAACCGAAAGAGTTTCTGGACAAGGGAACCGAAGGGGTTTCTCGACAAGGGAGCCGAAGGAGGTTTCTGGACAAGGGAACCGAAGGGGTTTCTGGACAAGGGATCGGAAGGGGTTTCGGGACAAGGGAACCGAAGCGGTTTCTGGACAAGGGAACCGAAGCGGTTTCTGGACAAGGGAACCGAAGGGGTTTCTGGACAAGGGATCGGAAGGGGTTTCTGGACAAGGGAACCGAAGGGGTTTCTGGACAAGGGAACCGAAGGGGTTTCTGGACAAGGAAACCGAAGGGGTTTCTGGACAAGGGAACCGAAAGAGTTTCTGGACAAGGAAACCGAAGGGGTTTCTGAACAAGGGAACCGAAAGGGGTTTCTGGCCAAGGGAACCGAAGGGGTTTCTGGACAAGGGAACCGAAGCGGTTTCTGAACAAGGGAACCGAAGGGGTTTCTGGACAAGCGAACCGAAGGGGTTTCTGGACAAGGGATCGGAAGGGGTTTCTGGACAAGGGAACCGAAGCGGTTTCTGGACAAGCGAACCGAAGGGGTTTCTGGACAAGGGAACCGAAGGGGTTTCTGGACAAGGGATCGGAAGGGGTTTCTGGACAAGGGAACCGAAGGGGTTTCTCGACAAGGGAACCAAATGGGTTTCTGGACAAAGGAACCGAAGGGGTTTCTGGACAAGGGAACCGTAGAGGTTTCTGGACAAAGAAACCGAAAGGGTTTCTGGACAAGGGAACCGAAGGGGTTTCTGGACAAAGAAACCGAAAGGGTTTCTGGCCAAGAGAACCGAAGGGGTTTCTGGACAAGGGAACCGAAAGGATTGCTAGACAAGGGAACCGAAGGGGTTTCTGGACAAGGGAACCGAAAGGGTTTCTGGACAAGGGAACCGAAGGGGTTTCTGGACAAGGGATCGGAAGGGGTTTCGGGACAAGGGAACCGAAGCGGTTTCTGGACAAGGGAACCGAAGGGGTTTCTGGACAAGGGATCGGAAGGGGTTTCTGGACAAGCGAACCGAAGGGGTTTCTGGACAAGGGATCGGAAGGGGTTTCTGGACAAGGGAACCGAAGGGGTTTCTGGACAAGGGAACCGAAGGGGTTTCTGCACAAGGAAACCGAAGGGGTTTCTGGTCAAGGGAACCGAAAGAGTTTCTTTACAAGGAAACCGAAGGGGTTTCTGAACAAGGGAACCGAAAGGGGTTTCTGGCCAAGGGAACCGAAGGGGTTTCTGGACAAGGGAACCGAAGCGGTTTCTGAACAAGGGAACCGAAGGGATTTCTGGACAAGCGAACCGAAGGGGTTTCTGGACAAGGGATCGGAAGGGGTTTCTGGACAAGGGAACCGAAGCGGTTTCTGGACAAGCGAACCGAAGGGGTTTCTGGACAAGGGAACCGAAGGGGTTTCTGGACAAGGGATCGGAAGGGGTTTCTGGACAAGGGAACCGAAGGGGTTTCTCGACAAGGGAACCAAATGGGTTTCTGGACAAAGGAACCGAAGGGGTTTCTGGACAAGGGAACCGTAGAGGTTTCTGGACAAAGAAACCGAAAGGGTTTCTGGACAAGGGAACCGAAGGGGTTTCTGGACAAAGAAACCGAAAGGGTTTCTGGCCAAGAGAACCGAAGGGGTTTCTGGACAAGGGAACCGAAAGGATTGCTAGACAAGGGAACCGAAGGGGTTTCTGGACAAGGGAACCGAAAGGGTTTCTGGACAAGGGAACCGAAGGGGTTTCTGGACAAGGGATCGGAAGGGGTTTCGGGACAAGGGAACCGAAGCGGTTTCTGGACAAGGGAACCGAAGGGGTTTCTGGACAAGGGATCGGAAGGGGTTTCTGGACAAGCGAACCGAAGGGGTTTCTGGACAAGGGAACCGAAGGGGTTTCTGGACAAGGGAACCGAAGGGGTTTCTGGACAAGGAAACCGAAGGGGTTTCTGGTCAAGGGAACCGAAAGAGTTTCTGGACAAGGAAACCGAAGGGGTTTCTGAACAAGGGAACCGAAAGGGGTTTCGGGCCAAGGGAACCGAAGGGGTTTCTGGACAAGGGAACCGAAGCGGTTTCTGAACAAGGGAACCGAAGGGGTTTCTGGACAAGCGAACCGAAGGGGTTTCTGGACAAGGGATCGGAAGGGGTTTCTGGACAAGGGAACCGAAGCGGTTTCTGGACAAGCGAACCGAAGGGGTTTCTGGACAAGGGAACCGAAGGGGTTTCTGGACAAGGGATCGGAAGGGGTTTCTGGACAAGGGAACCGAAGGGGTTTCTCGACAAGGGAACCAAATGGGTTTCTGGACAAAGGAACCGAAGGGGTTTCTGGACAAGGGAACCGTAGAGGTTTCTGGACAAAGAAACCGAAAGGGTTTCTGGACAAGGGAACCGAAGGGGTTTCTGGACAAAGAAACCGAAAGGGTTTCTGGCCAAGAGAACCGAAGGGGTTTCTGGACAAGGGAACCGAAAGGATTGCTAGACAAGGGAACCGAAGGGGTTTCTGGACAAGGGAACCGAAAGGGTTTCTGGATAAGGGAACCGAAGGGGTTTCAGGACAAGGGAACCGAAGGGGTTTCTGGACAAGGGAACCAGGGGTTTCTGGACAAGGGAACCGAAGGGGTTTCTGGACAAAGGAACTGAAGGGGTTTCTGGACAAGGGAACCGAAGGGGTTTCTCGACAAAGAATCCGAAAGGGTTTCTGGACAAGGGAACAGAAGGGGTTTCTGGACGAGGGCACCGAAGAGGTTTCAGGACAAAGGAACCGAAAGGGTTTCTGGACAAGGGAACCGAAGGGGTTTCTGGACAAAGAAACCGAAAGGGTTTCTGGACAAGGGAACCGAAGGGGTTTCTGGACAAGGGAACCGAAAGGGTTTCTGGACAAGGGAACCGAAGGGGTTTCTGGACAAGGGAACCGAAGGAGTTTCTGGACATGGGAACCGAAGGGGTTTCTTGACAAGGGAACCGAAAGGGTTTCTGGACAAAGAAACCGAAAGGGTTTCTGGACAAGGGAACCGAAGGGGTTTCTTGACAAGGGAACCGAAAGGGTTTCTGGACAAGGAAACCGAAAGGGTTTCTGGACAAGGGAACCGAAGGGGTTTCTGGACAAAGAAACCGAAAGGGTTTCTGGACAAGAGAACCGAAGGGGTTTCTGGACAAGGGAGCCGAGGGGGTTTCTGAACAAGTGAACCGAAGGGGTTTCTGGACAAGGAAACCGAAAGGGTTTCTGGACAAGGGAACCGAAGGGGTTTCTGGACAAAGAAACCGAAAGGGTTTCTGGACAAGAGAACCGAAGGGGTTTCTGGACAAGGGAACCGAAATAGTTTCGGGACAAGGGAACCGAGGGGTTTCTGGATAAGTTAACCGAAAAAGTTTCTGGACAAGGGACCCGGAGAGGTTTCTGGACAAGGGAACCGAAGAGGTTTCTGGACAAGAGAACCGAAAGAGTTTCTGGACAAGGGAACCGAAGGGGTTTCTGGACAAGGGAACCGAAAAGGTTTCTGGACAAGGGAACCGAAAGGGTTTCTGGACAAGGGAACCGAATTAGTTTCTGGACAAGGGAACCGAAGAGGTTTCTGGACAAGGGAACCGAAAGGGTTTCTGGACAAGGGAACCAAATTAGTTTCTGGACAAGGGAACCGAAGAGGTTTCTGGACAATGGAACCGAAAGGGTTTCTGGACAAGGAAACCGAAAGGGTTTCTGGACAACGGAACCGAAGGGGGTTTCTGGACAAGGGAACTGAAGGGGTTTCTGGACAAGGGAACCGAAGGGGTTTCTCGACAAAGAATCCGAAAGGGTTTCTGGACAAGGGAACAGAAGAGGTTTCTGGACGAGGGCACCGAAGAGGTTTCGGGACAAGGGAACCGAAAGGGTTTCTGGACAAGGGAACCGAAGGGGTTTCTAGACAAGGAAACCGAAAGGGTTTCTGGACAACGGAACCGAAGGGGTTTCTGGACAAGGGAACCGAAAGGGTTTCTGGACAAAGGAACCGAAAGGGTTTCTGGACAAGGGATTAGAAGGGGTTTCTGGACAAGGGAACGGGCAGGGTTTCTGGACAATTGAACCGAAGGGGTTTCTGGACAAGGGAACCGAAGGGGTTTTTGGACAAGGGAACCGAAAGGGTTTCTGGACAAGCGAACCGAAGGGGTTTCTAGACAAGGGAACCGAAAGGGTTTCTGGACAAGGGAACCGAAGGGGTTTCTGGACAAAGAAACCGAAAGGGTTTCTGGACAAGGGAACCGAAGGGGTTTCTAGACAAGGAAACCGAAAGGGTTTCTGGACAAGCGAACCGAAGGGGTTTCTAGACAAGGGAACCGAAAGGGTTTCTGGACAAGGGAACCGAAGGGGTTTCTGTACAAAGAAACCGAAAGGGTTTCTGGACAAGGGAACCGAAGGGGTTTCTGGACAAGGAAACCGAAAGGGTTTTTGTCAAGGGATTAGAAGGGGTTTCTCGACAATTGAACCGAAGGGGTTTCTGTACAAGGGAACCGAAAGGGTTTCTGGACAAAGAAACCGAAAGGGTTTCTGGACAAGAGAACCGAAGGGGTTTCTGGACAAGGGAGCCGAAGGGGTTTCTGGACAAGGGAACGGGCAGGGTTGCTGGACAATTGAACCGAAGGGGTTTTTGGACAAGGGAACCGAAAGGGTTTCTGGACAAGCGAACCGAAGGGGTTTCTAGACAAGGGAACCGAAAGGGTTTCTGGACAAGGGAACCGAAGGGGTTTCTGGACAAAGAAACCAAAAGGGTTTCTGGACAAGGGAACCGAAGGGGTTTCTAGACAAGGAAACCGAAAGGGTTTCTGGACAAGCGAACCGAAGGGGTTTCTAGACAAGGGAACTGAAAGGGTTTCTGGACAAGGGAACCGAAGGGGTTTCTGGACAAAGAAACCGAAAGGGTTTCTGGACAAGGGAACCGAAGGGGTTTCTGGACAAGGAAACCGAAAGGGTTTTTGTCAAGGGAACCGAAAGGGCTTCTGGACAAGGGAACCGAATGGGTTTCTGGACAAGAGAACCGAAGGGGTTTCTGGACAAGGGAACCGAGAGGGTTTCTGGACAAGGGAACCGAAGGGGTTTCTGGACAAGGGAACCGAAGGGTTTCTGGACAAGAGAACCGAAGGGGTTTCTGGACAAGCGAACCGAAGGGGTTTCTGGACAAGGGAACCGAAGCGGTTTCTGGACAAGGGAACCGAAAGGGTTTCTGGACAAGTTAACCCAAGGGGTTTCTGGACAAGAGAACCGAAGGGGTTTCTGGACAAGGGAGCCGAAGCGGTTTCTGAACAAGGGAACCGAAGAGGTGTCTGGACAAGGGAACCGAAAGGGTTTCTGGACAAGGGAACCGAAAGGGTTTCTGGACAAGGGAACCGAAGGGGTTTCTGAACAAGGGAACCGAAGGGGTTTCTGGATAAGTTAACCGAAAAAGTTTCTGGATAAGTTAACCGAAAAAGTTTCTGGACAAGGGAACCGAAGGGGTTTATAT
>OU744316.1:103771266-103926211 GCA_916610145.1 Eristalis arbustorum | reverse complement strand
TTTCTGGACAAGGGAACCGAAGGGGTTTCTGGACAAAGAAACCGAATGGGTTTCTGGACAAGGGAACCGAAGGGGTTTGTGGACAAGGGAACCGAAGGGGTTTCTGGACAAGGGAACCGAGGGGGTTTCTGGACAAGGGAACCGAAGGGGTTTCTGGACAAGGAAACCGAAAGGGTTTCTGGACAAGGAAACCGAAAGGGTTTTTGTCAAGGGAACCGAAAGGGCTTCTGGACAAGGGAACCGAAGGGGTTTCTGGACAAGAGAACCGAAAGGGTTTCTGGACAAAGGAACCGAGGGGGTTTCTGGACAAGGAACCGAAGGGGTTTCTGGACAAGGGAACCGAAGGGGTTTCTGGACAAGGTAACCGAAGGGGTTTCTGGACAAGGGAACCGAAGGGGTTTCTGGACAAGGGAACCGAAGGGGTTTCTGGACAAGGGAACCGAAAGAGTTTCTGGACAAGGAAACCGAAGGGGTTTCTGGACAAGGGAACCGAAAGGGTTTCTGGACAAGGGAACCGAAGGAGTTTCTGGACAAGGGAACCGAAGGGGTTTCTGGACAAGGGAACCGAAGGGGTTTCTGGACAAGTTAACCGAAGGGGTTTCTGGACAAGGGAACCGAAAGGGTTTCTGGACAAGCGAACCGAAGGGGTTTCTGGACAAGCGAACCGAAGCGGTTTCTGGACAAGGGAACCGAAAGGGTTTCTGGACAAGTTAACCGAAGGGGTTTCTGGACAAGAGAACCGAAGGGGTTTCTGGACAAGGGAGCCGAAGCGGTTTCTGAACAAGGGAACCGAAGAGGTGTCTGGACAAGGGAACCGAAAGGGTTTCTTTACAAGGGAACCGAAGGGGTTTCTGGACAAGGGAACCGAAGAGGTTTCTGGACAAGGGAACCGAAAGGGTTTCTGGACAAGGGAACTGAAAGGGTTTCTGGACAAGGGAACCGAAAGGATTTCTGGACAACTGAGCCGAAGGGGTTTCTGGACAAGGGAACCGAAAGGGTTTCTGGACAAGGGAACCGAAAGGGTTTCTGGACAAGCGAACCGAAAGGGTTTCTGGACAAGAGAACCGAATTAGTTTCTGGACAAGAGAACCGAAGGGGTTCTGGACAAGGGAACCGAAAGGGTTTCTGGACAAGGAAACCGAAAGGGTTTCTGGACAAGTTAACCGAAGGGGTTTCTGGACAAGGGAACCGAAAGGATTTCTGGACAACTGAGCCGAAGGGGTTTCTGGACAAGGGAACCGAAGGGGTTTCTGGACAAGGGAACCGAAGGGGCTTCTGGACAAGGGAACCGAAGGGGTTTCTGGACAAGGGAACCAAAGAGGTTTCTGGACAAGGGAACCGAAAGGGTTTCTGGACAAGGGAACCGAAAGGGTTTCTGGACAAGGGAACCGAAAGGGTTTCTGGACAAGGGAACCGAAAGGATTTCTGGACAACTGAGCCGAAGGGGTTTCTGGACAAGGGAACCGAAAGGGTTTCTGGACAAGGGAACCGAAAGGATTTCTGGACAACTGAGCCGAAGGGGTTTCTGGACAAGGGAACCGAAAGGGTTTCTGGACAAGGGAACCGAAGGGGTTTCTGGACAAGGGAACCGAATTAGTTTCTGGACAAGGGAACCGAAGGGTTTTCTGGACAAGGGAACGCAAGGGGTTTCTGGACAATTGAACCGAAAGGGTTTCTGGACAAGGGAACCGAATTAGTTTCTGGACAAGGACAAGGGAACCGAAAGGATTTCTGGACAACTGAACCGAAGGGGTTTCTGGACAAGGGAACCGAAGAGGTTTCTGTACAAGGGAACGGAAAGGGTTTCTGGACAAGCGAACCGAAAGGGTTTCTGGACAAGGGAACCGAAGGGGTTTCTGGACAGGGGAACCGAGGGGGTTTCTGGACAAGGGAATCGAAAGGGTTTCTGCATAAGGAAACCGAAAGGGTTTCTGGACAAGGGAACCGAATTAGTTTCTGGACAAGGGAACCGAAAGGGTTTCTGGACAAGGAAACCGAAAGGGTTTCTGGACAAGGGAACCGAAGGGGTTTCTGGACAAGGGAACTGAAAGGGTTTCTGGACAATCGAACCGAAAATGTTTCTTGACAAGGAAACCGAAATTGTTTCTGGACAAGGGAACCGAAGGGGTTCCTGGACAAGGGAACCGAAAGGATTTCTGGACAACTGAGCCGAAGGGGTTTCTGGACAAGGGAACCGAAGGGGTTTCTGGACAAGGGAACCGAAGGGGCTTCTGGACAAGGGAACCGAAGGGGTTTCTGGACAAGGGAACCAAAGGGGTTTCTGGACAAGGGAACCCAAGGGGTTTTTGGACAAGGGAACAGAAAGGGTTTCTGGACAAGGGAACCGAAGGGGTTTCTGTAGAAGGGAACAGAAAGGATTTCTGGACAACTGAGCCGAAGGGGTTTCTGGACAAGGGAACCGAAAGGGTTTCTGGACAAGGGAACCGAAAGGATTTCTGGACAACTGAGCCGAAGGGGTTTCTGGACAAGGGAACCGAAAGGGTTTCTGGACAAGGGAACCGAAGGGGTTTCTGGACAAGGGAACCGAATTAGTTTCTGGACAAGGGAACCGAAGGGTTTTCTGGACAAGGGAACCGAAGGGGTTTCTGGACAAGGGAACCCAAGGGGTTTCTGGACAATTGAACCGAAAGGGTTTCTGGACAAGGGAACCGAATTAGTTTCTGGACAAGGACAAGGGAACCGAAAGGATTTCTGGACAACTGAACCGAAGGGGTTTCTGGACAAGCGAACCGAAAGGGTTTCTGGACAAGGGAACCGAAAGGGTTTCTGGACAGGGGAACCGAGGGGGTTTCTGGACAAGGGAATCGAAAGGGTTTCTGCATAAGGAAACCGAAAGGGTTTCTGGACAAGGGAACCGAATTAGTTTCTGGACAAGGGAACCGAAAGGGTTTCTGGACAAGGAAACCGAAAGGGTTTCTGGACAAGGGAACCGAAGGGGTTTCTGGACAAGGGAACTGAAAGGGTTTCTGGACAATCGAACCGAAAATGTTTCTTGACAAGGAAACCGAAATTGTTTCTGGACAAGGGAACCGAAGGGGTTCCTGGACAAGGGAACCGAAGGGGTTTCTGGACAAGGGAGCCGAAAGGGTTTCTGGACAAGGGAACCGAAGGGGTTTCTGGACAAGGGAACCCAAGGGGTTTTTGGACAAGGGAACAGAAAGGGTTTCTGGACAAGGGAACCGAAGGGGTTTCTGTAGAAGGGAACAGAAAGGATTTCTGGACAACTGAACCGAAGGGGTTTCTTGACAAGGGAACCGAAAGGGTTTCTGGACAAGGGAACCGGAAGGGTTTCTGGACAAGCGAACCGAAAGGGTTTCTAGACAATAGAACCGAAAGGGTTTCTGGACAGGTGAACCGAGGGGGTTTCTGGACAAGGGAACCGAAGGGGTTTCTGCACAAGGGAACCGAACGAGTTTCTGCACAAGGGTACCGAAGGGGTTTCTGCACAAGGGAACCGAATGAGTTTCTGCACAAGGGAACCGAAAGGGTTTCTGGACAAGGGAACCGGAAGGGTTTCTGGACAAGCGAACCGAAAGGGTTTCTAGACAATAGAACCGAAAGGGTTTCTGGACAGGGGAACCGAGGGGGTTTCTGGAAAAGGGAACCGAAAGGGTTTCTGGACAAGGGAACCGAAGGGGTTTCTGGACAAGGGAACCGAAAGGGTTTCTGGACAAGCGAACCGAAAGGGTTTCTGGACAATAGAACCGAAAGGGTTTCTGGACAAGGGAACAGAAGAGGTTTCTGGACAAGGGAACCGAAGAGGTTTCTGGACAAGCGAACCGAAAGGGTTTCTGGACAAGGGAGCCGAAGGGGTTTCTGGACAAGGTAACCGAAAGGGTTTCTGGACAAGGGAACCGAAAGGGTTTCTGGACAAGGGAACCGAAGGGGTTTCTGGACAAGGGAACCCAAGGGGTTTTTGGACAAGGGAACAGAAAGGGTTTCTGGACAAGGGAACCGAAGGGGTTTCTGTAGAAGGGAACAGAAAGGATTTCTGGACAACTGAACCGAAGGGGTTTCTTGACAAGGGAACCGAAAGGGTTTCTGGACAAGGGAACCGGAAGGGTTTCTGGACAAGCGAACCGAAAGGGTTTCTAGACAATAGAACCGAAAGGGTTTCTGGACAGGGGAACCGAGGGGGTTTCTGGAAAAGGGAACCGAAAGGGTTTCTGGACAAGGGAACCGAAGGGGTTTCTGCACAAGGGAACCGAACGAGTTTCTGCACAAGGGTACCGAAGGGGTTCCTGGACAAGGGAACCGAAGGGGTTTCTGGACAAGGGAACCGAAAGGGTTTCTGGACAAGGGAACCGAAGGGGTTTCTGGACAAGGGAACCGAAAGGATTTCTGGACAGGGGAACCGAAAGAGTTTCTGGACAAGGGAACCGAAGAGTTTCTAGACAGGGAACCGAAAGGGTTTCTGGACAAGGGAACCGAAAGGGTTTCTGGACAAGGGAACCGAAGGGGTTTCTGGACAAAGAAACCGAAAGGGTTTCTGGACAAGGGAACCTAAGGGGTTTCTGGACAAGGGAACCGAAGGTGTTTCTGGACAAGGGAACCGAAGGGGTTTCTGGACAAGGGAACCCAAGGGGTTTCTGGACAAGGGAACCGAAAGGGTTTCTGGACAAGGGAACCGAAAGGGTTTCTGGACAAGGGAACCAAAGGGGTTTCTGGACGAGGTAACCATAGGGGTTTCTGAACAAGGGAACCGAAAGGGTTTCTGGACAAGGGAACCGAAGGGGTTTCTGGACAAGGGAACCGAAGGGATTTCTGGACAGGGGAATCGAAGGGGTTTCTGGACAAGGGAACCGAAAGGGTTTCTGGACAAGGGAACCGAAGGGGTTTCTGGACAAGGGAACCGAATTAGTTTCTGGACAAGGGAACCGAAGGGTTTTCTGGACAAGGGAACCCAAGGGGTTTCTGGACAATTGAACCGAAAGGGTTTCTGGACAAGGGAACCGAATTAGTTTCTGGACAAGGACAAGGGAACCGAAAGGATTTCTGGACAACTGAACCGAAGGGGTTTCTGGACAAGGGAACCGAAGAGGTTTCTGTACAAGGGAACGGAAAGGGTTTCTGGACAAGCGAACCGAAAGGGTTTCTGGACAAGGGAACCGAAGGGGTTTCTGGACAGGGGAACCGAGGGGGTTTCTGGACAAGGGAATCGAAAGGGTTTCTGCATAAGGAAACCGAAAGGGTTTCTGGACAAGGGAACCGAATTAGTTTCTGGACAAGGGAACCGAAAGGGTTTCTGGACAAGGAAACCGAAAGGGTTTCTGGACAAGGGAACCGAAGGGGTTTCTGGACAAGGGAACTGAAAGGGTTTCTGGACAATCGAACCGAAAATGTTTCTTGACAAGGAAACCGAAATTGTTTCTGGACAAGGGAACCGAAGGGGTTCCTGGACAAGGGAACCGAAAGGATTTCTGGACAACTGAGCCGAAGGGGTTTCTGGACAAGGGAACCGAAGGGGTTTCTGGACAAGGGAACCGAAGGGGCTTCTGGACAAGGGAACCGAAGGGGTTTCTGGACAAGGGAACCAAAGGGGTTTCTGGACAAGGGAACCCAAGGGGTTTTTGGACAAGGGAACAGAAAGGGTTTCTGGACAAGGGAACCGAAGGGGTTTCTGTAGAAGGGAACAGAAAGGATTTCTGGACAACTGAGCCGAAGGGGTTTCTGGACAAGGGAACCGAAAGGGTTTCTGGACAAGGGAACCGAAAGGATTTCTGGACAACTGAGCCGAAGGGGTTTCTGGACAAGGGAACCGAAAGGGTTTCTGGACAAGGGAACCGAAGGGGTTTCTGGACAAGGGAACCGAATTAGTTTCTGGACAAGGGAACCGAAGGGTTTTCTGGACAAGGGAACCGAAGGGGTTTCTGGACAAGGGAACCCAAGGGGTTTCTGGACAATTGAACCGAAAGGGTTTCTGGACAAGGGAACCGAATTAGTTTCTGGACAAGGACAAGGGAACCGAAAGGATTTCTGGACAACTGAACCGAAGGGGTTTCTGGACAAGCGAACCGAAAGGGTTTCTGGACAAGGGAACCGAAAGGGTTTCTGGACAGGGGAACCGAAGGGGTTTCTGGACAAAGAAATCGAAAGGGTTTCTGCATAAGGAAACCGAAAGGGTTTCTGGACAAGGGAACCGAATTAGTTTCTGGACAAGGGAACCGAAAGGGTTTCTGGACAAGGAAACCGAAAGGGTTTCTGGACAAGGGAACCGAAGGGGTTTCTGGACAAGGGAACTGAAAGGGTTTCTGGACAATCGAACCGAAAATGTTTCTTGACAAGGAAACCGAAATTGTTTCTGGACAAGGGAACCGAAGGGGTTCCTGGACAAGGGAACCGAAGGGGTTTCTGGACAAGGGAGCCGAAAGGGTTTCTGGACAAGGGAACCGAAGGGGTTTCTGGACAAGGGAACCCAAGGGGTTTTTGGACAAGGGAACAGAAAGGGTTTCTGGACAAGGGAACCGAAGGGGTTTCTGTAGAAGGGAACAGAAAGGATTTCTGGACAACTGAACCGAAGGGGTTTCTTGACAAGGGAACCGAAAGGGTTTCTGGACAAGGGAACCGGAAGGGTTTCTGGACAAGCGAACCGAAAGGGTTTCTAGACAATAGAACCGAAAGGGTTTCTGGACAGGGGAACCGAGGGGGTTTCTGGACAAGGGAACCGAAGGGGTTTCTGCACAAGGGAACCGAACGAGTTTCTGCACAAGGGTACCGAAGGGGTTTCTGCACAAGGGAACCGAATGAGTTTCTGCACAAGGGAACCGAAAGGGTTTCTGGACAAGGGAACCGGAAGGGTTTCTGGACAAGCGAACCGAAAGGGTTTCTAGACAATAGAACCGAAAGGGTTTCTGGACAGGGGAACCGAGGGGGTTTCTGGAAAAGGGAACCGAAAGGGTTTCTGGACAAGGGAACCGAAGGGGTTTCTGGACAAGGGAACCGAAAGGGTTTCTGGACAAGCGAACCGAAAGGGTTTCTGGACAATAGAACCGAAAGGGTTTCTGGACAAGGGAACAGAAGAGGTTTCTGGACAAGGGAACCGAAGAGGTTTCTGGACAAGCGAACCGAAAGGGTTTCTGGACAAGGGAGCCGAAGGGGTTTCTGGACAAGGTAACCGAAAGGGTTTCTGGACAAGGGAACCGAAAGGGTTTCTGGACAAGGGAACCGAAGGGGTTTCTGGACAAGGGAACCCAAGGGGTTTTTGGACAAGGGAACAGAAAGGGTTTCTGGACAAGGGAACCGAAGGCGTTTCTGTAGAAGGGAACAGAAAGGATTTCTGGACAACTGAACCGAAGGGGTTTCTTGACAAGGGAACCGAAAGGGTTTCTGGACAAGGGAACCGGAAGGGTTTCTGGACAAGCGAACCGAAAGGGTTTCTAGACAATAGAACCGAAAGGGTTTCTGGACAGGGGAACCGAGGGGGTTTCTGGAAAAGGGAACCGAAAGGGTTTCTGGACAAGGGAACCGAAGGGGTTTCTGCACAAGGGAACCGAACGAGTTTCTGCACAAGGGTACCGAAGGGGTTCCTGGACAAGGGAACCGAAGGGGTTTCTGGACAAGGGAACCGAAGGGGTTTCTGGACAAGGGAACCGAAGGGGTTTCTGGACAAGGGAACCGAAAGGATTTCTGGACAGGGGAACCGAAAGAGTTTCTGGACAAGGGAACCGAAGAGTTTCTAGACAGGGAACCGAAAGGGTTTCTGGACAAGGGAACCGAAAGGGTTTCTGGACAAGGGAACCGAAGGGGTTTCTGGACAAAGAAACCGAAAGGGTTTCTGGACAAGGGAACCTAAGGGGTTTCTGGACAAGGGAACCGAAGGTGTTTCTGGACAAGGGAACCGAAGGGGTTTCTGGACAAGGGAACCCAAGGGGTTTCTGGACAAGGGAACCGAAAGGGTTTCTGGACAAGGGAACCGAAAGGGTTTCTGGACAAGGGAACCAAAGGGGTTTCTGGACGAGGTAACCATAGGGGTTTCTGAACAAGGGAACCGAAAGGGTTTCTGGACAAGGGAACCGAAGGGGTTTCTGGACAAGGGAACCGAAGGGATTTCTGGACAGGGGAATCGAAGGGGTTTCTGGACAAGGAAACCGAAAGGGGTGAGTGGACAACGAAACCGAATTGAGTTTGTTAACAAGAAAACCGAAAGTGTTTAATATTTCAACGAACAGCTAATCGTTGGCACAGCGAAGGAGCATCGGCCTAATTACAGTACCAATTTTTTTTTTCGATGGCTCGATGAAAATATTCGTTGTTTCTACGTTCCTTTCGGGCTCAGTGTATGAGGTAGTTGCGTCACATGCATGATGTGCTTCAAGTTCATCACCACCAGTCAACCAGTGAAATAGAAAAAAATTAGGCTAATGAGCCCCCATGCTCATTTAGGTAGTTCATCAACCTCCAAGCGAAGCAAATTAATGCTCGTATTCCTTCGTTTCACATGAGTGCTTCCTCAGCAGAGATTCCAGCCCCTCACCCCTCGCACCGTAACGCAATGTCATTCGAAAGTCAGCATCAATCGGTTGACTTCCCTTAAACAAAGGCAGAAATTAGAGCGGAAACGACGCCGCATCAAACGGAGATACGATGCGTCAATCAATTACTCCATGTAAGCCACACACATGACTAATAACAATTTCACTGTGGTCATTTATAACGATATCTACAGACGACCGCATACCGTTCTCGACGGGGATAATCATCAATCAACGATTGCGTCCTGATTGATGAATAGCCATGTAAATTAATTCGCCGCCACGGGTCTCGCCAAACCACACCGCCGGCCGTAGGCGCACAGTGCCACCCCAATCCTCTTAATTATTTTTATTTCTCCAATCGACTTAGTCCGATCCCCGCCGAAGCCGACAATCACAGACGGAAATCCTTGACACAAGGGAGGAAAAAAAAGTTCAGCCGAAGGAAAGAGCGCACAATCATCAATGAAACAAACGGCAAATCGCGATAGGATATCCTTGTTTCGGGTCCCATCGTCCTCGGCGTGGCGGCAGCAACGAAGCCAGCCGAGCCACCGAGCGGAAGAACAAAAAATATGCCAGAGATCAATCAGAATCGATTATCCTGATTATCGTTATCCTTTTCGCAAACGTCGAATGTTTTTCCTCCGTCTGTCTCTGGTCCTGGGAGTTGTCTTATCACATGTGTGCTTAATGCATGCTTTTGTTGTGTAGACAAGTCGACGGGGGGGGCTGTACGGCCGGATGGCAGTGGCAACATTGAGCAGAACTTTTCCCTTATCAGGAGCGTACGTACGGCAGCCATTCCCCCGCTGGGGATATCTGCAGACTGATGTGATAAATGACATTAATCCATGTGTGTATTCGCCGGCATTACGACGAAACTTTGAAGCCATAAACTATTAACCCTCGGGCCATTCTCTGGCGTTCGTCGGTCTTCGTCGGCCTCCCTCTCGACTGTTCAGCCTCCACGCCCCGCTGGAGTGGAGAGTGATGTGTTGATGAAGGGTTTTTTGTTTTGTTCCTCTGTTTCCCTTTTCACAGTCAGATTTACTGTGAAAATGAGAAAATCGTTGCCGGAGTGGTGGGATCACCAACTGAGCTCATTAATTTGAAACCATTGAAACCACTGACGTGCGTCGGTCAGCTGTCCGAAGGAGTTTATTCTTTTCACACTTCAATTCGTGGACGTGGATAACAAATCGTCTTGAAAATTGTACACAGGCCGTTTGTCTTACTCCGATGGATGGAATCTTTCATCGTCCAATCGATGGGCACGAACCTGATGCTGTGCCGCCCCAATCAGGCGAACGCCTGTGGAAAGTAATCAAATCTCACTGCTGGTCTATCGGTGCTCGGTCTTGTAGTCTGTGGGCGAGTCATAAATTGCTTTAATCAATTTGCTGCTGGTCGAGTTATTCGAATTATTTTTTTATTGGAAACCGGTTATTCACTGGATTTTGTGTTTTGTGTTTTTGTTTTTTTTTTTGTGCGGTTATACTCCTTACTTCTCCCTCGTGGAGAGGTTATTTCCGCTAATTCATTGCTCAGAGGTGGGATATGAACGCAAAAATATCACGCCGACTAATTGAAGCGCAACCAAATGCAGCAAATACTTTTGGAAGGAGAATCCTCGCTATGTTGTAAAGCCTGGAGGGAGTATTATCATTCGGGAGGCCTTCTACCGAGTGGATCATGAAATAATGTAACGACCGCGATGGAGGCATTTAAAGAACAATTTCTATACGCGTAACTAACGTCCCTACAAGCGGTACCATATCAACGCATTGGCCACAGAAGTTGAATTCGCAGCAAGTATATTCGGTATATTCGCACCGTCTAAATAGCGAGCTAACAGGCAAATACCGCTGCATACAAAACCCAGTGAAAAGTCGCGACTTTTTGTTTAAGTTGCCCGAAGCACAAAATACACGAATACGTACCACAACTCCAAGTAAAGATGAACAACTGAGTAGGACTTGACGGAAAACATGCGGGGCTATTATAAGCCGCTACAACAATAGTGGGTGCAATAGCGCCCAGAGGCTGAACGTTTTCAAGAAGAGTAGGAGAAAGGAATAATCGTCAAGCTTCCTTAAGACAGAGATCCCTCGCTTTCTGGGGTTGCTTTGACAATGCTCAGAATATCGGTCCCTCTGTTATCGAGAACACAATAAATTCAACGGACACTTTTATCATACCTAAATCATATTGTCTACGAAGACGAGGTTTGTTTCTCATAGGATTATGGACCTCCACCATATGTAATCGTATTTGGACAGTTACTCAGGCACGCACATAACTATCTCGCTCAAATAGGCCTTGCTGGACAACCGGTTAAGAGAGTAGAGGGTTTTTAATACCTTTGAAGTCTCTCTCTCAATGGCAATAAGTCTGCATTCGGTTTGCTGTTCACAATATGGAGCACCAAGTTAAGGCTGTTTTGCTCCAATGTTGCGTCCGCGGCTGCATGGCAGCAGCACTTGGAATGTGACCGCCATTATCACAAGAAGTGTACATACTTTCGTAAACCGGTGCCTACGAAAGATAGCTAGCTCTTGAGTGAACGGGCCAGAAACCCATGGTCACCACTATTTAACGACGCAAGTTGCAATGGATTGATAATAGCTTTGATATTCGCTTACCCAAGACGGTAGAATAACGGGTGGTCTGTGAATGGCGCAGAATAGTAGAGGAAGGAAAGCCACTGGGGAAGATTTGGACAGCTGAAACTTATTGCGAGAAACCGCACACCGTGGCGTGTAGGCGAAGTAGAGGCCACAAAACTTAAGTAAGTAATGAGAATAAGCTGTCTCTATACCGGAGATTTCGTCCTCTCCTTATCCGAGCCAGGAAGCTCGCATTCGAAGACACTCCTTGTAGAGCATTGGTGTCCATGAGCTTGATGTGGCCAAGAGACAGTGTAGTCTAGGTATTTTGACTTCGGCAAAACATCTAGGTACAGCTTGCTGAGTTTGCGGTTATGTCATGCTCCGACAAGATATTGCCCTGAGATCAAATCAAATCGCATAACATCAAGTGTTTTCTAGTGTATATCTAGAATTCCTTTGTGTCATAGGTTCGTGAGACTTGTCGATAGTGGACAACACTCATGGTCCTCGTGATGATGCGTATTGTGCAGTGGTGGCGTCATTGGACCATTTTCCTTCGAAAATTAAGTTAGAAACAACGTTCCGATTCTCAACCTTGGTTCCTGCTAAGCATGGATTTGATCTCAATTGAGTGTCCTTTTGCTAAAGGGAGCATTCCATCGTTGTTGTATCATCGAGAAAACACAGAGAAAGCAGGAAAACCTTCGACACTCTGGTCGTGGTACTCGACTAAACCGTCAACAATAATCCACACTTCGCCCTGGAAAGGACCGAGAACCGACGAAGGATAGCTTCACTTCAGTCCATTCGGGATGCGTGGAAGAAAACCATTAACCAAAAATGGCCGGGACCAAGAATACTATCGTTGTGCTGTTGGTTTCTTTCCCATAATCATGAACCACATGGTCATGGGGGTTAAGCATGCACTAGAGATCTCTAGGCCATTCGATTATCAGTTACCGAGTCTAACTCATCCGCATTTATGCCCAGGTCCGCAAAGAGAACACCTTCCTGATGGAGTCACATTTAACGCTCGCCTTGGAAGACGTGTTGTGGGACGCTCATGCCACGTGTCCAAATCATCTACGCATGGCTCCTTCCGTTCGGAGAAGTAGCTGCTCGACATTGAGTTCCCCGCACACTGCCGTGTATCTCACTCAATCCCGGCGAGTAACTCTCACAACAGTACATAGAAATCTCAACTCGGCAGCTTGTATTCGCGATCGGTCATTATTGCTTTCTCTCATGCACAGATTCTGTCACTTAATCATCAATAGCATGTAAGTCCTTTTATGATTCGTCTCTCATCGAAGTTCACAGCGTTGGTAGTGCCTTCATTATTAGGATGTTTTCATTGGCGATGAAGGAGGGTCTTGAGGAACCACCTGAATTCCTTGAAGACCTTATGGCCACTGCTCACGACCATGAACTATGAACTTCCCAAGTTTGCCACAGCGATTGCCATTTTACCACAATTCGTTGCTCCACGCCTCCATCTTCTCGATTGTCTGGTCCTTATGCTCTCCTTTTCCGTCCTTAGAAGAATTGTCTTTGTATTGAGAGTAATATGAATCAGTAGCCTTAACGTTGTTAACTTTCGTTGTACCATATGTTCCTTTCTGAAAGCTCTGTCAATTCTAGGCGTTTCTTTGATGGTGTCGTTCTCCGACAATACCTCCAAACATCGACTCTTTGTGCAGAATCCATCGTACACAGAGTTCCTGGGAAATTCGACCGCTACCAAATGCTCACTGGCTTGCCGCTGTTTTCTCGTCAGCGGATGTAATGGAACAGATGTCAGTAAGACAATGATGTGATCCATGCACTCATAAACTAATTTCTAATCACAAAACCTGTATCCATCTTCCAGACAACATGTTGCAGCTCCTCAAACTTCCATTAATCCCGGAACTTTACCGCACACACACACTTCAGCTGCCACTGCGGCAAATATCAGCAACCAGCATGTCGGCACACCTGATACCTAATTGGATCCAGGTCGTTGACATCCATCTCGTGCCTGATGAAGCGCATACAACAAGTTCATTGCGACACGGCTCCCCGCATCTTCCAATCGAACGTGAAAAGCAGTCGTCGCACAAGCATCTGTGTGTGTGCTGCTTGAGCCCCTTTCCGACGATCCATCTCCTTCTCTCGTCGCCTACTCCCAGGCAAGGGTCATGGCAAATGTGATCCTATTATCGTTTCCCCAGAATAAAGGCAGATTTGTTTATCCCCCCCGCTCGTAACCCTGTCCCAACACAGATTGAGTCTGATTTTCTCTCTTTTCACTAAATTTGCGTGAGATAAAAGGGTCCCGTACCCGTTCCTGTCACCTAGCTCGCAGCATACATTCCTTTTTGCCCCGGCAGGGTGCTGAGAGTTGTCGCCCTCTGTTCCGTTTCATCTTGCTCTCTCTGCCCAGATTGCTTTGCATCATCTCCGTGCGCGAGCTGATTGAAAGGATATTTTACGCCTTATCCATCATGTCAAATAATAAATCATGCGGTTTTGCTTTGATTGATGGCGCAACTCAAATCGAATTCAAAAGGAAAATCATATTCGAGTGCTACACCATCACTCTCCACACACAAACACACGCACGTAGTTGGGGTCTCGTCCTTTTTACATTTCATTCATTCATTTTTGGGTTCCAGAAGTTTATTCATGTCATGAGTGCGAGAAAATCCATGAAAAGAATCAGTGAGCTTTGTATATATAATCAGGGCGTGTATGTAAATGGAAATTTAAGGATTTCAGGAGCACTGGCTGGCGAAGGGGGGTGGGGTATCCTGACAATCTCCTTGACTCGCTGTCAAATTTACTTCGTTCGCCTTGAATGAGGTCGGGACATGTAACTCGAGTGTGCATGTGTGCCGAGGCGGTGGCGGAGCAGAAGGACTTTGAATTTATTGCCTTCGTTGTGCTTCCTCTCGCCCACCTTTTTTTTCCATAACGATTTCCGTTCACATTCGATTACAACTTTATTTCTTTGCGCACCCCCCACCCCCAAGGGGTGCCGGCCACACTCGGGACACGCCCTCTTATGCATAACTCCGGCCATAAACTCATATACTTGACCAAGAAAATTGCACTGTCATAATGGTATCGGTGAGTTCATGCAGAAAATTACATCACCTCGGGAGGACCTTCTAGGACCCCATCGACCTCGCTCCCCCACGCGCCATGACGAGACGCCCGCTTGCAACATTCTTTCACTGATGTGGGTCGTTGTGTTTTAAATTACAGGGCTTCGAGCGGGCTTAGTCGGGCCCGAGGTAGAGCCATTAATGCGGTGCACTTAGACATATTAAACGAACGGGGGAGGAGTAATGTGGGCGGATGGATAGCAATTGTTGGGGGCGGTGTGTTTGGTAAGTGAAACGAGACCATTACCGCTGCGCTGTGTGTGATTCGCGTGATCCGAGCGCCGACATTCTAATTGAAGTTTATCTGAACTCCGAAGCTGTGCGCGGCATTTACTCCTGTGAAGTGTTGTGAATACAATATTTTCACTACGTTCGCACTCCTTTCGGTTCCCTTTGTTCGGGGTAAATCGGTCGCGAGCGTAAGCCTTGTGTCGTGCCGAGCGTTTCATCCTCGTTCATCGACAAACGAGAGAAACAACGAGAAACACGGAAGCCTCGGCCGAGGAGTACAAGGACAATTCCTCGAAAGCAATTAACAAGGGAGCACGGGTGAGCGACGTTTTAATTGTGCCGCCATTGTCGGTGGCCATTGCGCGCGTCCTGGAAACGAACCGAAGGCGATACTGTGTTGAGCCACGCAAAGGTGCTGCACACTGCACCGCCAGTTCGAGGAGAGTGCAGATGAAAGTGCTTAGAAAATGTGCTGCATTTTGGTCACGCTAGTGTTTCCGATCTACCGAGTGACATTTCCACATCTGTCGCTCGTCGCCGCTGCGGAGGGAGAGACGGAGGAAGGCTTTGCACTTTCTTGAGAACACAGTTCTCATTTCTTGTGCAAACATCCTGCAATTAGGATCCCCTTGTCATGCTCCTTAATTTCTGTTCTCCCAAATTCAGGAGTGGCTTCCCTCCCCACACCACCACCATGCAGAGGGGAGGGAATTTATCTCAACTCGAATGCTGATGGAGTGCTTTTCCGAAAGTGGGTCGCTTAGTTAAGGAGGTCGCTGCGATGGTTAAGGAACAATCGGATTAAGATGTTTGCAGCTGCCAGGCAGCGTGGAGTGAATGGAACGACTGTTACGGGCGATAAGAACGTTTTCTTATATTGACTTGGAAGACGAAAGAGGTTTTCACGTGAAGCTGTGTGAATAGAGCTGGTTACTTTTCTGGAAGTTAAGCGAATGTGAGATTAACTCGAGAGAAATGAGAATACAAAATTAATATGAAAGTCTCCGGCTGCGAGGACTTGGAAATGGATATGCATAGTTGATTAATCGCAAACAAAAAATCCTGCGGCGTAGTTTTTCTTCTGAATGCGACTGCATTTGTGAAGGCATAACCGGGGTGCCTTGATGAAGTTTACCCATTAAGAACGCCCCAGTGCTGTCATGGTTCGGGGCTATTTCCAAGAGTATTGGAAAATGAGCAAAATATAGTTATGTCTTTGCCCCCGTTATTCATCGGGACTTGGTGCGCATTCCTGCCATAAGAATTCTTCATCTCCACAACAGCGCGCTTCTCATGCTCTATCTTATTTCTTCTGAGAAGCCGGTTCTCTTCCCTTCTCTTCTGTTCGTAGAGCTCACGAACAGCTCTCGTTGTTCGATGCAGCGTTCCCTTGTAGGCCTCCTGCTTGGCTGCATGGGCCTGCCTGCACTCGTCGTCAAACCATGGGTTGCTGCCCAGCACATCAGTGGCAGCTTCTTTGATGGCTTGTGTACAACGACTCCATTCTTCTTCTATGATTTGTGCGGGCGGCGTCGAACTTACAGAGAGTTTCTGGGAGACTCGGTCGGCAAATATCCCAGCAGTCCGATTGTAGCTATGCGGGGTCAAACCGTGGTGTTCTTTCTCGATTTCGTTGTTTTCTTGATATCCTGATTCTTACCTTTGCTACGACAAGGAAATGGTCCGAGTCAACATTGGCTCTTCGGAACGTTGGGACATCAAGTGGAGGAGTGTCTGACGTCGATCGCAATGTGATCAGTCTGGTTGATGGTAGATTGATCTGGGGACCGCCATGTCCCTTTATGGATGTTGAGGTGTTGGAACCGCGTGCTAGAAACAGAGAGGTTACGTCCCATGACAATGTCCACCAGCATTAGTCCGTTACTGGACGTTGTGTCGTGTAGGCTGTGTTTCCCGATGGCTTTAGCAAAGCTTTCTTCTTTACCCTGCTTAGCGTTGAAATCTCCTATAAAAAATCTTGTTGTCCAAGCTGGGGCATTGATCGCATGTTCTTTCTAAAAGATCATAGAAGTCATCCTTGCTGCTGTCATCTTTGTCCTCTGTCGGGACGTGGGCGCAAATCAGCTTGATGCTCCCGAATTTTGCCTTGATGTGGATTGTTATGAGGAGCTCGATTTTACAGACAAAGCTTGAGAATTCTAGCGTAAGTCTGCCTCGAACAACAAATCCACATCCAAATAAGCGCCTCTCTCTGCTGCAATCACCGTAGTAGATGTCGTTTCATCCTCTTCTTGCCCGGCCCATTCCATCGCACTTACTGGATGGCGGTGATATCCGCTTTATAGCAGTCAAAGGTCTCAGCGAGATCTTTGGCTACACGTGGCCTGTTAAGAGACCTCCACGTGCAGAACCGAAAAGCATGATATTTGTTCGTTCACTGGGGTCGTCAACAGTAAATCCGTCAGTATCCGAGGCAATTGGTTGTCTCTGAACGATTTGTTTTTTTATGTTGTGAGGGCGCTAGCCCCACGCACTACCCTTAACTGGGAGGCCGGGCCCATTTATCTTACCCTTAGACGAAGGGTCCGGAAGACTCCGGTATCGGCAACCTCGCTGAGGTTGTGAGTGCCGCCGTTGACTCTCTATGATAGGGCTCCTCCACCGCCAACTCCACTCCAAAATCCCGACATGACTTTGGAGGCAATCTTTAAGATCTGATCTAATCTCAGCCCCCATCCGTAAAGAGCGATGAGTCCTGATACAGACTCACACACTCTCCCCCTCTCTCGTGCAGCCGCTAATGACGTCCCACGGGGGTTGGGTACCCCATCTTCAGTCGAAGTTGCCTGGCTCATGGATTTCACCACGTGGAGTGAGAGTAAGAGTTCATTGACAAAGACTAAGTGCAGACGCATGTATCTGCATAAGTTGCTTGTCAACGCTTCCAAATCCGTTTAAGAAACATCAGTTAGAAAATAAAGTTATTTACATTTTTTCTAAAATATGAGGATTTTGCAGATGTTGCTGCACAATTCATCTCTTCTTATACCTTTTAGATCGGTCACAGCACACTGTTTCGTTTGTTTTTACTTTGAAAACTTGTTTCAGCCAATCCTCATACGTTTATCTACTATTTGCTGAGTGTGTTGGAGTATTCTCTTTAAAAATATGGACGTCAATTTAGCGTCTCACGACCATAACCCAAAGTTTCCTACATTTTACCATCCATTCTACCCACTGCTTCTAATTACTGGTTAATATTTTGCACAAATAACTCACTGGTGGCCCATGGCGTTGTGAGTATGTGCATCAACCCCAACCTCGACGCTGTAGATTTTCGATACCTGGTCTGTGCAACAAAATTAATTTTCACGGCCCCACCTCTTTCGAATCACTGAGAATGCTCAAAGAGTATTGCCTTTCGAGAAAAAGCTTCTCAAACTTAGCCGTTCGGAGTAGGCATAAAACTGTAGGTCCCTTCTACTCGTTAGAGAAAAGCACGCACAAAACTATTGGTTGCTGAGAATCTAGGTATTGGCCTTCTAAGGCTGTAGCGCCAGGTAGAAGATCTGCCATAATGTGAATATTTGGTCAATAGTGGATTTCGCTGCCCCTTGACACAACAGGCTGTTGACGTATGGTTCCTGAGGCTTACACAAGACGGCAGAAAAGATCTTATATGACATGTTCAGGAGACTAACTTTCTTACTTACTTATCAGGCAGACAACCGATGATGGGTCCGAGGCGGAGCAATTGCTCCATTCCATCGCTGCTTCGAGTCATTAAGGCCAAGCTGTCTTAAATTCGCAATGACTTCATCTCTACAGAGGAGGCTTGGTCTTCCTCTCCTTCCCGAACCTGGAGGCTCGGAGTCCAAGACCCTCTTTACAGGAGCGTTGGTATCCATGCACCCGAGCTAGTGTAGTCGACGAATTTTTTGCCTTTCAGACTACATCCACATCCTTGTACAGCTCGTAGAGTTCGCGGTTGTATTTTCTTCCTCGCAGACGGGACCACATATCAGACGCAGAATTTTTCTTTCGAAGGCACCAAGAATCAGCGTTGAGCTTTCGGCTCCATAAAGCACAAGTCTTGAAGAGCATGATATTGGTCCTTCCAGTCAGGATTTTCGAGCCCAGTTGTTTCGAAAAACCGAAGTAGCATCGGCTGCCAAGGGTTTTACTATTATGATGTGTGGCGGATCGTGTTTTGCTCGACAGCATATATGTACTTAGTTTTATCCTCCTTGAATTGCCGTCAAAGCTTCCGCTCCTATTTGGCGTATCCCAACAGCTGGACTGACTTCTACAAGATAATGCCTTCCGTGCTTAGGAGTCCATCTTCTTCAGTACCAAATTAAAGAAATCACACAACAGTGCATCTCCTTGCCGAAATCCGGTACAGGTTTCGAACGGTTCAGAGGTTTTTGAACCGAAACTGCACGGTGCATCGCGTATGTGTTAGTGCGACGCAACCGGATTAATTTTTTTCCGGGATCCCGATCTCGGCATCGCTTGGAATAACTCCTTGTGATTAATGCTGTCGTATGCGGCTTTAAAATCGATGAAAAGATGGTGAGTATCGATTTGAAACTCGCTGGTCTTCAGTAGTTTTGACTTAGTGTGAAGATTTGGTCTATAGTCGATTTGCCGGACCAAAAGCCGCGAGTGCAAAATGGTTTTAGACGTCCACACAGTACGCTGGATAGAATCTTTTAGACGACGTTGCGGAGGGATATTTCTCTGTAGTTGTTGCAAGGGTTAGGATAGCCCTTTTTTGGATTGGATGACATATGGAGCTGATATTCCTGTTGTCGGGCATGCATTTGTCTTCCCAAATACGGCACATGATCTAGTGCATGCTTCCTACAAGACATTATTAACTTTGAAAAGCTTCGATAGTAAGTCATCTAAGCCTGCGGCCTTGTTGTTATTTAATGGCTGTGTAGACGACATCAAAGCTAGGTGGGGGAACTACTTCATCGACTGAACTTGGGATTTCCTGGTGGTGATAGTACTCTCCTGGTCAGGACCGCTGAGCAGTTGTTGGAAGAGGAGACTAAACGACGAACTGAAGGGGCTGTACATCGACACCGATATGGTCGAACGAGTTCAAATCTATCATCTCAGATGGCTAAGCCACGTAGAATAGGCATTAATGCTCCGGCCCGGCCCAGTCTTCGACTTCAATACCGAGGGACACCGCGGTAAAGGAAGACCACGGCTCCGGTGGCGCAAGCAGCTAGAAGGAGACCCGAATAAGTTGAACGTGCGTGACCGAAAGCAACCAGCACAAGTCTGGGCTAGATGGAGGAGCTTGTCGGCTAAAACCCAGAAACTCCCGCAGTTCGTATACCTTTTTTAAGTTTTTTTTATCATTTTAACCATCAAGCATTACAATGAGGCCCAAGAATGTGTTCCTACCTCCAAGAATGTGTTCCCCTATCGCAGGTGATCTCTTCCTAGAAGTTTGTTCCTTCAACCAACCACATTTTTAGTACTCGTTAGACCGGTCGCTATCTGTCTAAAATGCCTGCCTATCGAAGGTCCACTTGTCAAGAAGTTAGTGTTGCTTTAACGTCAGCATCCGGTTAGCAGTTGAATTCATTAATTTACCCTTGTACAGTGAGCACCTACCAGGTCCAGCAAGCCCCCAGCAGAAAAGAACCCTTTCGCTAACTTCCTCCACTAGCGCAAGAGGGAAATCGGTATAAGCTAACGCCGCATCTTTTCCCGAAATTCGAATCCATCTACTCGAAGCGAGATAAGTCCATCCTATCGTTCGATTGCTTGCTCCTGTTGGCATCGGCATCGCTTCATTCCCTAATCCCCATCGAAATCGCATACACATTCCTATACTCCATCCCCATCCCCTATCCACCATCTCCCACCCCCACATCGCATCATAGCCCCAAGCCAGCTATTGTAATCTTTCAACCCCCAATTTCGAGTGTAGTTTAAATCTTCCCACTGCATAAGCGAGTGATGAAGGTTCGCGTTTTTGTTTTCCAACGAAGCCCCTCCTACCGCACAAAAAACAACAGACGCCATAAGAAAAAAATCATTTTCAAAGAAAAGCAAAACAAGACGAACCAAGGACCAAAACCCTGGGTAATACACTCTCTCTCCTCCGTCGCGGTGCAAGCAGTAGCTGGAATGACACTCACACTTTTTGGCATTTTTAATTTTCTCCATTTCTGCAAAGGAGAACGATTCGTCAAAGCGGATGGGGCTACGTACGGATAGGCGACAACGACGAAGGATGACGGCGGAGACGATGACAACAGCGACGACGGCGACGGTTCGTTTAGTTCGGTTCGGTTGAAGCTGAATGAAGCTGGGCCGAGAGCTGTGCGCTGTGTTCTGTGATGAGTGCAGACGGGGGAACCAACTTTGGTGGATTTTGTTTTTGAAGTGATTATTCGAAAGTAATTTCCGTCTGAAAGATGATCCCCCACGATAGACTTCACTTTATTAATGGGAGACAGCTTCATCTCCTTTCACCACCTTCCGCCACCCAGCCACCTGTCAGTTCTGCAAACGGGTCGCGGTGTGTGTGTGCTTGCCATCGGCTCCAGCTCCTCCTTCAGCTAACCACTTTCAATATTCTGATTGAAATTGAACCGAAGGAGGAGGAGGGTGTCCTGCTTTATTCGGGTCGCGTAGTCGTTTGCACATAAAGACGCGAATGCTTAAAGGGGCTCCCGCTCAGTGTCTCTGGGGTCTCCAGCGAGGGCAATAAAAATGCAAAGTTAAAGCGGGAAAAAAAAGCAGCGTTCATTCGGCAAATGGAGAAGGGTGGCCGCAAGGCGTTCGCTGCAAACGCTAGTCATCAGACCATTAAGCAGTTTTCAATTCATTTTCACGAGATCCTTAAAAAATCTCAGCTTTGTGCGCCCGGCTATGCGATGCCGATATCATGTGATGTGCCGGCATGCAGAGTGCGGGAAGACGTGAGACTTATCTGCGACATCTGGGGGATGGCTTGCCAAATGGGGGGGAAAAAGTTTTGTGTTCGCACTTTAGTGACATTCCGCAACTGTTGCTGACGTGCAGAGATGTCCTTGCTGTGATAAGTCTTTGTGGTGGGCGCTCTATCTCGGTGGGAGATGGAAAGTTTCAGGCAACACATTGAGCTAAGTTGTCTCAGTGGCGGCGCCGCTTCTGCTTGTGCACTGGTCTTGATAGGTGCGACTGGTGCAATCACGGAATGTGGTGAAGAGGGCAATTTTCCACCCGGTTCTGGGAGTGCACTTGATCTCGATGAGTGTCGTCTTGGTGAGTGCGAGGGATTTAGAGATTCGCGGCAAGAGCTATTGAGTAAATTGGTATTCTCCTTTCAATGTGGATACAGTGGGCTTGGATACGGATCTGATGATCTTTAGCAGGCGATTGCTTTTGTATGCATTTTGGAATGGGTCCGATGGCAGACGGCAGATAGTGGAGCTCTGACGGGACTTGCTCTGGTTCTGGAACTGAACGACTAGAGTGAGTGGAAAATACTTGTGCTTTGGAAAATTTACGCCAATTAATTTCATGAGAAAATGCATGGGCTTGTGTCTATATGCTTCTAAATCAAGCCGATATCATGGATGGACACCACAGCTCCGGCCCGACGAGTCTTCGACACCCAGCCATTGGGACAGCGCAACAGAGGACGTCCTCGCACTAGATGGAGCACACAAGTGGAAAAGGACCTAAACCAACTTGGTGGGCGCAACTGGAGGCAGCTGGCGAAAGATCGTGCTGGCTGGAGAGGCATGTTGGTTAAGGCCCAGGTCCAAGAAGAAGAAGAAGAAAGCAGACCAACATGTTTCTTCTTTCAAAGAGAATGTAAAATAAAGAACGCTGAACTGTGTGCTGTCATGAATTCTCTATCTTTACGAAGTGGTATACTGAGTTCTGAGGTAGGTAAACCAGCGCAAGTAAAGCCGAACGCTCAGGTCGCTCAAAACACCTTCGTCACTACAGAAATCGACGAAAAAATTCACGCAGTGATACTTAAGGATCGGAGATTTGAAATGCGTTTGGTGCCGCATGCATCAATTGAGTGCATTATCCATGAATATTTAGGCATGAAAAAAATATCCTCACGATGATTGTTACGATTGCTCACATTCGACCACAACGAAACCACGTGACTTCTTCGAGGTTGTGATCATTTTAGGCTACGAACTGCTACCTCATCTGCTACCTCATCTTTGTCTTGGAGTCTGTTGACTTACTGCGGCAAGCTATGCCATGCACAGCCTGCTCCTGCAGTACGTGTTCTGGGGAATTCTTAAACTAACTATCGGCGATTTTTACAATATCAGTGCGAGACCTCTTAAAACATCCTCAGTGCATGATATGTTGCAGTCTGACCATGTCCTCCTAGATACAACATTACAGGTTGACTGTCACCGAATACAGCTAATCCATTCGTTGACTTTGTAGTGTAATCAGACGAACATACGTTGGCGTCAGACTTCCCTTATCGCGAGGATTTCCTCTTGGATGCTGCTGGTGAGATGCTCAGAATATCAAATCTCATACATGCGCCGAGTCTGCATTTCATCTTTGAACCGTACGCTCGTATATAGAATGGAGTTCATACGATTGCTATACCACCTTGCTCGAATAGGAGGAGCATGTCGATATATTGTATTTCGAAAAATCATTTTTAGGTGGAATGGTCGTGGGCGTCCAAGAATTGGAGGGCATGGACCTGCACATACAGGGAAAAGTTGTTGATTGTTCTCAACTTAGCGAGATGCCAGCAGCGATCCCACAGGTGCGCACGTCTAGTTGACATACAGCCTTTTCGTGGTGCTCTCTGGATAGACTTTTCTGCAACCGCTTAGAGGTGAACTAATATATGCAACGGTCCCTTGTTCAGGGGTTTAAAATAGGGCCCGGTCCCCCAGTTCGGTGGTTACGCGTGGGGGTAACTTCCCCACAGTGAAAAAATAAATAGTTACAAGGCAACAGCGTACCTCGGGTATATATGATCTTATCGCTGAAGACCCTAGCAAACGACAATGATTTTCGAATCTGCACGTGGAATGTCAGGACGCTCAACAGACCGCGTGCAGCCGAGCAACTTGCGGAGGCCTGCGACCGAAAACCGGTGATATTTACTACGGTGACTGGTACAAAGAATGTGCAGACTTAGGCAAGAAGTCTTGAGCTTTAGGTGTATAATCGAACGCTTGGTGACGATCCGAATCAAGGCTAAATTCGCCAACAAGCCTCATATGTGCACACGTCTTGACGGAGGACAAAGATGACGCAACCAAAGACTACTTCTACGAGCCCCTTGACAAAACTTACGAGCAATGTCCTAGCTTTGATGTCAAGATTGTCATTGTGACTTTAACGCAAAGCTGGGCAAGAAGAGCATCTCATCATCGAGTTTGAGTTATATCGCTGCTTGAAACCTGACAACCCTGATTGTATTAAGGCCATTAAGGTGATATGAGCGGCGAACCGAAAATCCGTTTTCCGCGAACATTTGCGATAAGTTATATATCTTGGTATGCAAGAAGATTGGTACTGAATTATCGAGTTTTTTTTATAGAAAACATTCTAAGTGTCTTTATTAACGATTTAAGAGATTTTGTCTGCGAAACAATCATTCTCTTTGCGAACTGTCAACCTGAGGTCGGAATACAGAACCTTCTGCGTCTGACGTGGTAGTACGACAGACAACACAAAAACAAAAAAAAGCAACTCGTGTTGCGTAGTACTATTTCAAATGTTGGCTCTTCTGTTCTCAGTGTCATTTCGTACACCCAGATGATCAAGATCTCCTTCCAGCTGGTTACGCCATCGGAGGCGAGGTCTTCCTCTACCGCGTTGTCCCTCAGGGCTGGCCTTGAAGACTTTCCGAGCCGGAGCGTTAGTGTCCAATCTAGCCAACTGAGTAGAGATAATTGAATTGGTTTGATTGAGCCAAACGAGTTCGCATTTTAGTCTTCTCCTCCAAACACTCCTTCTTCGCAAGCGGGACCGAATATGATTCGAAGGATTTTCCTTTTGAATTTGATTAATTCCAAAGTCACAGCGACAATTATCCTTCGTTGTATCTCAGCGGTGACCTAACACATCACTTGCGTCTTGACAGTATTGCCATTGGTCTTCTATATTTGACTTCGGCAGGATAAGACTTTCGCTTTTCACAGCGTACCTCGGGTATATATGATCTTATCGCTGAAGACCCTAGCAAACGACAATGATTTTCGAATCTGCACGTGGAATGTCAGGACGCTCAACAGACCGCGTGCAGCCGAGCAACTTGCGGAGGCCTGTCTTCTATATTTGACTTCGGCAGGATAAGACTTTCTAAGAGGCAAACACGGACTCGATATGAAAATTCCCTTGTGATCTCCCGCAATTGAAGATGGGCGACATTAAATTTCAGCACAGCACTTTGTTGCTTTCGCTTCGTCCGGGAAATCCTCGTTCGGAATTTGGCCCCCACTAGGTAGTGATCCGAAACTGTACTGGCTCCTCAGAACGTTCGGACATCCAGAATGCTGCTGGAATGTCTTGCGTCAATTGTAATATGATCCATCTGATTGAGTTTGGTTTGATCTGGAAATCACCATGTACGGGAAACGTGTGCTTCATACAATGAAGTTCGGCTGCACGGTAGTCAACAGTAAAACTGTTGCTGCTTCGTAACGAAATTGTTTTCCACGGTGGGGAAGTTACCTCTACGCATAACTCGCGAACATGGAGGATCGGGTTCTGGCTTAAGCCCCTGGACGTTGGGTTGCTGGTTACATTTGTTCACCTCTAAGCAGTTGCTTTAACAGGCTATCCAGAGGGCAGCGCTCGGAGGCAGTATGTCAACTTCACCTTTTACAAGGATCGTTGCAGGCATCTCATCAAAATACCAGCTGTCAAAAATTGTGGTCTGCTGTACTATCATATCAATAGAATTGTGAAAGTTAGAGCACGTCACTTGCAGAAGGTTAAAAGTCCCACAAAACACGAATTCATATAGTAAAGGCATTAATCGGCTTCTCGTGCATATAACACCAATTTAGAGCCATTGCACCAAATGTGTCTTATAACACAAAGCTAGACCCTTTTTTTCAAGCAAGCACTACTTTTAGAAGGTACATCTCAATCGAGTCTGCCTTGCTTTCAGGTCACAAAAACGTCTGCTCAGCTGAATTGCTTATCCCCGTATTCCCACAAGCAGTTGATTAGTTATTGGTCTATATTCTTGGTCCTTATTCCAAGCCGCAAGTAATTATCTTCGTCACAAAAAATGTTCCTTCGTCCTTCTAATCCACTCCTATTCCAAGATCTTTGACCAAACGAACCGTGTCGTCTATCACATGGCACTGATCCCAAATTATTTTTAATGTATCGCCTAATGGGCGAAAACGATTATCAGCGTGCACCTCAAAACGAAATTAGGCTGCAAACATTTGCAAACAAGCTAATCGCCAAAAATTTCCCACAACTAATTGTGTGCATTTAAACCATAAAGACTGACCCTAGAACCATTGACCTCTTACTTTGGGGAACACTCTTTGAGACGACTCCTCCTCTGTCCGCCCCGCCTGCAGACTTAAATTCCCGGCGTCTGACTGTCTACGCACCATAAACCGCCGTACTAAGGCAATTAACTCTTATGATCTGCGTTTCAAGACTTATGACATCGAACACGAACACTGACACATTCCAGGCGCTCTCCTTCCTCGCAAGGAATTCCCATCAGGTCGTGCTCGTCGTTCCTCTTGACTCCACCTTTTTGCCACATTTGGTCGGCTTCAAGTAACGTTGGAAGTTTATTGCTGGTTTTGTTCAATTTGAAGCTCGACGTGGCCAGCCAGACTCGCCCAATTTGCAGCGGCGGCCGCCCACTCCTCGCATGACACAGCACGCCGCCATCAGAGGTAACCCGAGGTTGAAACCAGTTTAAATTGCCAGGTTCAAAGTTGCCCCAACTCCTCTGCCAGCTCCTCCTCTCCATCCTCTGCTAAGTGCACAGTCCCCCTGCAGCGGACACGCAAGCAAGAGTCCGCCGAAGAAATAGAAACAAATGATACAAACCCACACCGCACACGTATGCAACGAGGAAAAAATAATAATTTCCCGTCACAGCGGCCCCTGAGGCAGGGGTTGGTTAGGTGGGGGGAGAGGGCAGTGTCGCACTACCACAATGTCGTTGAAAGTTCAAGGATTTCACATGGCAGCAGCGTAAAAGGGTAAAATGTGATATTTATCTTGGATTACAAGTGGGCTCCATTCGGAAGTGGGGCACAGCTGTGCTGCTGCGGTGCAGTGGTTTTCAAGGGAAAATAATTTTCGTTTACATATGTAAATGGACGACTGGTCATTTGTTGCTTTCCCCCGCTGCACCGCGTTGCGGGATGGATGTCAGATGTGCTAGAAGATGTGTGCATCTCCATATGGTGTACGCTGGGAACAAGGAGGGTCGGGAGTTCATTGGCATGGGGCGTGATGATGGAGATTTTTGCTAGGAAATTGATGCCACAGACTGACGAGTGAACAAGCTGAGATTCGTCGAGCTGTGTAGCATTTCACATTTCTTCATTGGTAGAGAGACGTGAGCTAATAGAAATAGAGATGTTCTTGATGACGTGGATGGAAACTAAGTTAGACTAAATAAGGAGCACATATTAATGAAGCCGCGGATGAAAAGCTGAACCGGCTGAATCCATCAATAGAAGATCCGTAGGGATGAGACAGGTTTTCTTTTTCAAATAACCGAGTTTTTCAATTAGGCGGAAAATTTGTGAAAATATTCATGGGGACAGATTGAATTTTCCATATAAGCGGGTTTTTCAATTAAACGAGTTTCAAAAAAAGCGGCTGAAACTGCAATAGCCTGTCTAGATTTTAATTTCGTTTCAGTCTTGCTTGTTCACTTGCCCGTCGTTTTCCCCGATGCATCGGAGACTACATTACCGATGGCTATTGCAAATTCGAAAAACAGATTTGTTGTGATAAGTGATAGCAATTAATGCTGGAAAAAAATTCAAATTTAAAGTGAGCAACTGAAAAATTACATAAGTGAAATAAGAAATATGAGATAGTATGCTTTTGATAATGACGACGAATTAGCTTCTAACAGAAACAGGCGAACTACAATATTTGGCGAAGTTTTTTGAAAACTCAAAATTTAGGCAGACAAACCATGAAGGGTCTGAGCCTAAGCAATTGCTGCCTTCCATCGGTGACGGTCATGGGCACGCTGCTTCCAGTCATCAAGGCCAAGCTGTCTTACATCCGCAATGACTTGGTCTTTGTACCAGAGGTTCGGTCTTCCTCTCCTTCTAGAACCAGAAGGCTCGCACTCGAAGACCCTCCTAACTGGAGCATTGGTGTCCATGTGCTTGATGTGGCCGAGCCAGTATAGTCGACGGATTTTTGCCTTCCGGACTACATCCATATCATTGTACAGCTCGTAGAGTTCGCGGTTGTGTCTTCTCCTCCATTCGCCTTCCTCGCAGACCGGACCATATATCCGACGTAGAATTCTTCTTTCGAATTCACCAAGAATCAGCTCTGCAGTTTTGCTTAATGGTCAGATTGGCAGAATAAGGTTTTTGCAGCGCGTGACTTTAGTCCTTCGAGTCAGAAGATACGAGCCCATTTGTTTTGACAGACCGAAGTAGCATCGGTTGCCAAGGGCGATTCTACGTCGGATCACAACAAAAAACAAACACCCAGATACGCAATGAATTTGCTGCATTTGTCAAATGTCAAAGCTTGTATGGGGTGATTCACTTCGAACGTTTTCTACGATGGACTAAAAACGCATTCACCTTAATGACAAGTCAGCAATTCACTTCGAACGTATTCAGCGATCCAAAGTTGTGAATTTTAGCCAAACGTTCCCCCGGCTTTAGCCACGATTGGGGTGATAGTTTCACAACCAGTTGGTGCTTGTGACATGTTGTTGAAGATGCCTAGCACTAACGACTTTGGCTAAGTTGTTCCTTTCCAGCAGTAGAGGGCGCTCCAATTACAAAGCAGGACTTCACCGAATTGGAGGAATAGAAAAGTCAAAAAAGTGTCGCACGCATAATCAAAATTATGGCATTCGATGGACAATGACATCTTACTTTAAACAACTTGACTACGCTGACGATGTCTGTCTCTAAAGAAGCAAGGTCTGATAAAACCACGAGCTGCTAGCTCTCTTCTATTTTCATTGTGACCTGAAGAAAAGCGTTTCATAAGACAAGAATAATGTAAAAAAAAAACAAAAAATGGTATTTCCTAAAGAAAATAAAACTGAAGCCAGATTCGAACACAGAACTTGCTAGCAAGAAAAGTAAGCATACACACTTACCCACTCTATATAGGGTGATATTCCAAGTAAAATTATATGGACTCGACAGCTGGACACAAATTTTTTCATAGCCACATAGCCCAGCGATATGGACGTGAAAAAGTGGAAATACAGATGTAAGATTCGGCTCGAGAATATCTATTCCACGAACAGCGATACTTCGACATACCATTGAATCTCACTCGGTTGGTTGAGAAGACGTGCAAACAAATCATCACAGATTTGTAGTTAAAATCATTCCAAGAGGGCATAAAGCCCATCCATACATAAATTCAATCTTCTGGTTAGCCTCATCTCCTGTGTCGTTCTTCTCAAAAATACATCAACGCAAAAAGGACAAAGGGCTGTCATTGCTGTTTGAACTCACTTAATTAAGCAAATTGAACGAAACTTAACGAAACTGAACTAGTTGGCTATTATGATTCAATCTATCATAATTTAGGTTTCTAGGGCCACATTGTCTGTTTTTGTTGTATAAGCTCGATTCCGTACGTCCCTCATGGATGAGCTTTTTGTCCCAATAATTCACGATTGCTAGGATTCGTAGATGTACTACAAGGAAGAAAAATTATGATGGCTGAATCAAGAGACGGCAGTTGTGTACTTTTATGAAGCTATAAGCTATAATTATACACGATGTTTGGAAACCATCTACATCGTGTTGTTGCTGAGGTGATATTGGCAGAGATTGGAATTTGAACTGCTTCCGAGTTGGAACTCACTTTATTGTTAGTGGTCACATTCTCTGCCCCTGTAATGCTCTTGCTACACCTAGGAGCCTACTACATCAGCGGCAGTGACCTAAACAGCGCCAGAATAGTTCAATTAAATCGCTTCATTAGAAGCACCAACTGGTTCCAGTGTTGGGAGAAGTCAAACCGCGTGGTATCGCAATGGGCCTACCCTGGCCTAAGTGTGACTGCCCTCTAGCAATCAGAAACTACAACCTAACCTAACCTACCCTAGTGGCCTTAAGTTTTAAGTTTTGTGTTATGATGGGCGATGACGGACGATTGTCCGCTGTAGCCTGCGATAGCACCTGAACCTAAATTAATCTTAATCAGAGAGAGACAGAATCGTGGGAAGCCCTTAATACTCTGACACCACGTCCACCTCACTCCAACCTCGACTGTGTGTTAAATGTGCACTCTTCGAAAGTCGATGACATTTTCTTACGCGATGCGAGTATGATTGGCCACAGAACTTCAGCTCTTCACATTCTTGTTGATCGTTCGTCATTAACTCGTCCCATCCCACTGTAATCACGTGGATTCCCCTGAGAATTCGAATTAAATGAAAATTCATCAAAAACTCGTTAAAAATCACTCTTGTGCCCACCCCTGTGATCATCGCATCATCATTTACTCGTTCGACGTGGAGGAATATCCTCCATCACAAGAATCAGCTCCTCGCTGTGAAGACCATTTCGTGAATCGCCCGAATCTGCATGTTTACCTTCTCGCAGTCCGTCTCACCCCATCGTCGCCGAGCCACGAGCAACAAGCTCGTTACCCCCGACGAGGACCAAGCGACGCGACGGTTCGATGATGGTCTCTTATCGAGTGGCTCGATGCGAAGGGCAAAGCCCTGCCGTCACCGATATTGCGCCTAAACAAGCTCATTTCGAATTCCCTCTCTATCTGGATGTGTGGGTGGGTATTCCTGCGATTCAATTGTATCCGTTCACCTGATAGATTTCTAATTCCCGGGAATGTTGTCTTTAATGGGTTAACCCAACAACCCTGTCACTTCGAGACCCGCGCCCTCTCCGCATCCAGCCGCTAGCTGGAGTGCAAGCTACTTTATGGAAACTCGATTTCAATGGGAGTCCCTAATCCCTGCTCCTGACTCTAAGTCCCCGGGGAGAATTATTGTTATGAGACTTGGGTGGCGGTGGCGGTGGCGGCAGCACTGGCAATCGTTCCACGGCTGAGCGGGTATTTGTTCTATTGATTTGACAAAGTAGCTCTTTGTGTGTGCTCACCTGAGCAGCACAGGACTGTGTGGCGCTCTTGGGGAAGGGAAGTTACGATTTCAAGGTTGCCGTCCTTGATGGCGGCGATGGGGCGCCATCATGTGGGTATGCGCACACAACGACTGGGGGTCGATTAGTAGCTGAATAGCGGATGTTTAGCTTGAGAAAACCTGTTTGCCCACACTCGATCGGTGGGGGCGGTGGATTTTTCCTTTTCTTCGATTCGATTTTCATCGTTCGCTCGCCGACCTAAGTGGCGCCTCGAATGGGGCACGAGTGCGAGAGCGAAGCACTGAAATGTGTCAGGGATTTTCCACAGGGTATTGCAATTGGTCCGTGATGAGGAATGTTTGGTAAGCGCCGGCGGGCCGAAGGGTGTACAATCTATTTGCGTTCGGGTGGCTGGATAAGCACTGTATGTGGTTGAGTTATCCCGCTTGAATGCATTTGATTGAAAGTCCTTCGAGGAGGGCGTTCGATTTAAGAGTACGGATTTGTGAGTTTTTCGCTCTCGATGCGAGTAGACGTGCCGCAGTCACTCGCCGGGGGATTATACCCTGGTCGAGATGGTGAGGCGAATGCTGTTCGGTAGCGTTTTTGGATTACGGGTGAAAATGAGTGGGTGCCGGTGGGTGCGAAGCTGTCGCATGGTATTGGGGACACGGCGGCTTCGTTGGTGACTGTAATTTTTATTTACTTTTTCACGTCGTTGGAAGAAGTCAGAAATCTTTCGAGGGCTTAAATTTGGAACCAATGAACTCAAGAAACAATTGTCGGATTAGACAGGCATTCGTGCGTGGTTTCTTTGTCTGAACATTGAATGGCGAACAATTTGAGTAAACAACTTAGATTTTAAGTCAATCTCGTAGAGACATTCTCCTCCCTCCTTTGACTTGACAATCCGCCACGAGTCTTGGTACATATGCTCCAAATCCACTTGGGTGGCCTTGGGGTCTTTCGGAGAAGTCACACGTTGGAGTGCAAATAATGGACATAAGATAACGAGCGTCTGCGAACTTTTGAGGCCTTGGCAGCGAGAACTCTTAATAAGAGCAGATTGTAGTTGCAATAATATCCCACGAGGCGTCTATTCAACGAATTATTGCTATAATAACGTGGAATCAACTGTTAAAATAATTTTGTTATCTAAGGTCGTATTTGGCCGGCAAAACGAAGTGTCGGTCAGAATGTCAACATAGGCAGCTATAACTCCGAGGTAGCTAAGGACTTCATCAGGTCCGGAATAAAGTGCACGAATAACATCAGTACCGACATCAAGCGTAGGAGAATTCTTGCCAACCGCTGTTTCTTCGAGCTCTGAAGGCAACCGAGTAGTCGAGCCCTCTCTCGAACGACCAAGCTAACGCGATATAAGACCTCGCGCCTGGACTAGCTCAAGAGCGGATGAAGAAGCCCATGGTCTTTTCTGCGTTCAATCTGTGGTCATCTTTGGGTTGATGGTTTCTGGAGAAGAAAATTCAACCACGAACTGTGAGTAAACAGCGACATGAGCCTAGCCAGGCGTTTACGGATTCAACGCCTGAGATGGATAGGGCATGTAGAGCGCATGGACAACACTGCTCAGGCCCGAAGAGTATTCGCCTCCGAACCAATGGGACATCGCAATAAAGAACGACCACAAGGCCTATGGCGCACATAAGCGGAGAAGGAGTACGAAATTCGAGGCAGCTGACTAAAAACCGTCCCAGCTGAAGAGGTTTGTTTGCTCAGGCCAAGGTTCACTACTGACTGTAGCGCCATTAGCAGAAGAAGTAGGAAGATTTGTGGAATGCATTGGAAATGGCTTGAGGCCACGGACGCAATAGAGCGGCGTTTATACATCTGAAGAGACATACTGACGGTACCCTCAATCCCTGGATCCACATGTGAAGGGTGTTGGTTGACTGTCTGGCTATAAGCTACGATCGCCTAAGGCAACGACTAAGGCTGTCTGCTGCTGGTTACGACAGCCCGAAGCGAGGATGGGCTGGGTGTGCCCGCAACTGTCTGAGGCCTAAACCAACTCAGTCCTTCTTTATGACCTACACCAGCTCACGAAAAAAGGCATAGTTTAACTAGCATTGTAATTGTTAATGTTAATGCTGGTTGGTAAAAATTGTACCTTATTGTATCCTATTATTATTTCTTCTACATCTGCGTCAGCACCGCTGAGGTATATTTTTGAGGCTGGACGAATCTTAAAAAAAGCGGATTGACTGCGGCGTTAGAATGTCACAATGGCCATGCTTTGCTCTTTGCTGTCATGGGATGGGAACAACGTCGTTAAAAAGTGCGAACAAAAAAATGAATCCGCATATGATACGATCCGCGTTCTATACAAGTGGTGACGTTTTTCAACCGCAAAACAATTCATGTGCATTCCAGTCATGGTGTAAGGAATTAACAGTTCGGACGGAGGTGCTATTGAAAACTATTGAAAAATTGGAAACAACTTAAGAGTCGGCAGAACTATTTTTCTAGGCTGTACTTGGTAACCAAGCCTCGGGCCAGTTCTTTTGAATTAACTAAAGAATTTTTAATCTAATAGGATATAAATTGACGAATTATGTTCGCAAGTGATTGACGAAAAACGCCACAGCCCACGAAGTAGTGCGAACAATTGATGAAGCTTTAAATTATAAAGAGTCCACGCTCCTTAAACAAGGTTAACACGAAATCGATGCTTGAAGTCCCAACCAATGCCAGCGCGACCAATTGAGCAAGGATTTCAACTGGGTAGTCTACACCAGCGATGTCAGGCAAAACAGTCGACGAACAATGGAATCAAGCCGCCGATGAAGATGTTGCGTTTGATGTGTTGGGTATTAAGACACCACCAAGAAAAAAACTCTGGTTTGACAACGAGTGAAGACAGGCGCATTCACCACAGCAAGTAGAATATAAGGTGACGCTGCACAGAAGGACTAGAGCGGTTCGTGAGCTCTATGAACTTAAACGAAGGGTAGAACACAGCGCGCGAATTGAATGAGGATTGAAGCGGATTGATTTATAACTGATGCGTTATTGTTTCGGCGACAGTATCATAATCGTCTGCGCTGTCTTCTTGCTGCTATTGATCATAGCTGCTGACTTATCTCTTTTGGGGAATGAGTGTGTGGTATCTATTATTGCTGAGTCGTCATCTTTGACGGGTGAACGTTTGGTGTTTATTATTGCTGACTCATCTCCTTGGACGAATGAGTGTATGTTGTTTCCTTTGCTGGTGGTCTCCAACTCCGACATAACCCGCGTCCGTGAAAATGGAGAGTACGGGAGAAATGATTTCCGAAAATTCGACCAACGGGTGAAACAACTATTAACGATGTGTAGGCATCGGATAGAAGCATGTCGGGACGAAGGGGGCATCGTCTAGTAGATTCGCAGTCGACACTGAGAATCTGAAAGGATCACTTCTGCAGACTGTTTAACGGGTCCTCTTGAGCTTGGACTATTGCAAGAGTGGATGAAGAAGACGTTGGTCTTTTCGAGAGAAAAGTCAGCGTTCAATCTTGGTCCTGCTTGCGTTGATGGTTTCTGGAGAAGAAGATTCAACCACGAACTGTACAGCGACATGAGTCCAGCCACGCGGCTACGGACTCAACGCTTTAGATTGCTAGGGCATTTAGATGGACAACACTCTTCTAGCCCGGATTTTCACGTAGCTTTTTCAGATTACATGATATCTTGTGCTCTACCGTCCACAACAGCATTGGATCATACTTCATAGAAAATTATGCCAAGGACACTTTTCATTGTATGAAAAGTGTTTTTATTTTGTTTCATTATATATACGAGCCCAATTAGATCATGGGTTGCATGTGAATTCTGCACTTGATTGAATTTGATTAAATGCTGAGTTTATAACCGTGAAATAGACACCAAGCTCCTAGATCCCTTCTTTTGTAAACGGGAGAAATCGCTCCACCAGGAATCATTCTACGTATCTATGCCACCTACGAAAGAACTATTAGACTTCCTTTGTCCAGTTGACGTTTTCATTTCAAACTGGATTAAGTCCGGCAGATTGGACAGTCTTCAGCGATTGATTCGCCAAATTGTCTTCCTCCACTTTTGGAATATTCACCGGCTTACGAAACACTACGAGTCTACCATCCTCAATGCTTTGTTCGGAATTGAGCTGCTCTGCAAACTGCTTCATATAAGTCATACAAAAGCCAACAAGTCCTTTAGATTGCAACAGAAGTGAGGGCTGATCATTTAACATGGGTGTTCCTCAGGATTGCAGCTTGGGACCGATTCTATTCCTGATCTACATCAATTCACTGTTCGCTCTCCAAGAATAACATTAGATGTAGAAGACGAAAACCTTTTTTGAAATAATAGTCGTACTTCCTTCAATTAGATATCTACTGTCCTAAGGTCTATCACTTGATGGTCCAAAGGACATCTTCTGGTTTCATAACTACTCTTTGATCATCATCTGTCAATTGACTCCATCTTTCAATCGGAAAGCAAATTAAGCTCTTGCAATCTATTTTAGACTTCGCTTGACGCATGGAAGTAAAATTGGAGCACAAGTCACAGATCCCTCCACACACGACCCAAAATTTGAAGGCAAACATCAAAATATTTGACATGAATGAAACTTCATTAACACAAGCATTCTTAAACCGCAGAATGTCTGCACACTTATGTGATCATCAACCCCAACCACAGTCTCCCCACGCACAAGCGAAAAAAAAAACACACAATTCCCGAGAGCAACAGCAAGAAAAAAAATTCAAACAAGAGACCACCGTCAGACGACCACTCTTTTGGGTTCCTTTGATGGATATTACATTTTGAACAGACCAGACCAACCCCACTGCTCTCCTAAATTTGATGTAATATTGACTGGAAGCTTAGCAGGAGCAACGCAAACACCCTTTCCGCCCACACTCGCTGTTTCCCCCTCCCGGACAACAATGGCAGCTGCAGGGACAAGAACGAGGACAAGAAAAAAAAAAAAGCGCCAAGCACAACGAACAAAAAAAGGAAACCAACGTGTCCACAGATCTCAATTAAACTTAAATTACAAGGCTTTCCTTGGTGGCAGCTTCAATTATTGAAACAATGCGCTGAGTTTCCTTTGATGTATCCGTGTTCTTGTTCGGTCTGCTGGAAAGCATCCACATGCTACAACGTTTACATTCCCAACTTTGTTAACAAAAACGAGACGGCTGACAGGGGTAGCAGAAGTGAAGAGTAAAACGTACCCAATGTTGCAAAAAAAGCAAAGAAAGTGAAAAAGAGAATAACGAACAAGCGAAACAAATCCGTTGCGATGTGGACTCCAGACGGGCAACTCGGGACTCGCAATATACATTTGTAGGCTGTGCAAACATTTAAAAAAAGAGGTCTTTAAAGGCGTGAGTCAGGGGTGGGCATCTGATGGGCATTTGTTGGGGAAACACTCTCGTAGAGGCCGTGGAAACCCCGACTGAGAAGTGATTGAACATCATCGCCTCTTTGTGTGCCGTTCATTTCCTTCGTCCTTTTTCTTGACGCTATTCCACAGTGAACAATGAGTGGAAAGTGAGAAGCTCTGATGGAGATGATTGCAGCAACGAAAGTCAATTTACTGGCGTCCTTCCGATCGATTTGCATGTTATGTCAATGACCCGACGAGCTTGGGTTAGCTGCAGTGGTTCTCTAAGTAAAGATATGTTATCCGGAATTGTTGGCAAGAGCGATAAGGACTTGGTCCGCAGGGAGGTGGTGTCAGTGTCGAAATTGTCGTCGTTGAAAGAAACAAATGAAACTACATGTTGACACAGGTCTTTGATTGCCGATTCGATTTAAGCCGGCTAAAGATTTGGCTTAGAACGGAATTTTCGGGACTGAGAGAAAGAGAGAAGAGACATCATGAGTTATACATTGAAATTCGCCCTTTGGTCTAGTTCTTAGATCATATTTTGACACCAGTCATGTGGTCAAAACGGTCAATGTAATCAGCTTCATTGCCATTTTCTATGGATAGTTGATAAATCGGAAACGTGGTCCGATGATACAGAAATCAAGGCAACATTTTTGAAATGATGTGTCTACTCTGTATCGCCTGTCAACCCCCTACGCAACAAACTCCACAACTGCAGACAGGCAACACGCAGACTGAGCGGCACAAAAGAAATTATGGAAAACGATTTCAACGCGCAATTGACGTCTTAAACAACATGCTGCAACAGCCGTTTGATATCCGTTCGAGGACTCATCGGAAGAAGGAATCCGAAACGAACAGCCATTAGCTATTTACCCCCAGGCAACATAGCCCAAGAGCACTGATTAGAACCCCCTACCTCTACCTGTTCAATCCGAGACAAGCGGAGAACAGTCTCAGCAGTAAGTAGATCTCCAAGACATGAGGAGAAGGCAATGACTGTAGTCGGAAATCCTTGCCCAAATCGGCCGAATCCTTCCCCACAAGCGAACTCAACACTGGGCAGGGCTATGACGATGATAAGCACCGGAAGGCATAATCTGGTGTCCATGAACTCCCTGAAGCAACGCGCCAATGACCTACCACACTACCGTACAATGAGAAGAGCTTGCTCGAAAGAGCTAAAGCAACATCTAGGGAGTCGGCGTGCAAAGAACTGGTCAGTAGGCAACAAGCGGGGATATCCGTTTCAGCTGCTGGAAGAACGGCCATTTGCCTTTTAAGTCTAGAGCAGTCTTAGCGCTGACCTCTAAATTTGGTGAACCACCCCCAGCTGTTCAGGTTTGCAGAATGCAAGTAGTAGGCTTGAGGGACATTGTACCTCACGAAGAAAACCAGAACTGCAAGGTCAGGATTGGAAAGTCGAAGAGGTGAGTGAACGCAGGAAACTGGCATAGATCCGGACATACTCCTCAGTCATAGCTCGCTGCCGTTGTTGCAAAAAAAAAACATCAAAGGTGCGATTGGGCGTCACCTGCTGTAAACTGAAAATCCTGGCGACAAGCGGCAGCAAGAACAGGGAACACTCTTGTTCCCATGCAGGTGGTTTAGATTAAAATCCACAGCACCTTCGTACGATTTTGGACGATGAAATTCCAACAGTGGAATGCTTTGGAATGCCTTTGTCCAAATCAATATATTTTTTTACCAGTGGGTACTAAATTGACGGCGCTAGAAGCTACTTAATTGGGACAAATTATAAACCAAAATGTGATCACATTTAATAGGGTACGGCATATTTTTATTTTTTAGAGCTGTATTGATATTTTTTGTGGAATTAAATTTCAGCTGGTGACCATCAGAAATGTTTACAAGACGTAAAAACTATCAAAGCCAGTTTGGAATACCAACTCAGGGGATCTTCGCACAAGTGGACATCGCCTTCAATGCGTCCTCTGTTGCATTGGATTCGTTATACATTCTCTTTGTAAGAACGATTGTCAACGACTCTAATGCAAATGCTGACACGATGGCAAAATAAATTCTTTCCAAATCATTGACTATCCGTATTCCGGACAATCAAATATTAATAATCACGTCAAGCAAATACAAAAATCACATCTTCTCCGCACTTCAAGTCTATCATTTGTTTAAAGTTCGCTCGTAGATCCGTTGGATGTCTCGGTCCTTCTTCTCCCAGCCCTCGGAGAAAAGTTCGTCGTAAGCCTTGGGATCGATTTCTGTTACATCCAAGACTGTGTACGTATTGCAGGTGCAGCACCTTTCCCTTCTCATCGCCATCCGCATTGGATCTGCAGAAACAGTCGAGCGTATGTGCCAACCCAGTCCGACGGTGTTGCCCTGTTTCGTGCCGACTGTCTTCGTCATACTTTGCCTTAAAGCCGCACCATTCGCGGCTGTCCCTGATTGTGCTGCAGTGAGCTCGACGACTTTCTCCGTCAGTCGTTGTGCTCAGTACGGTGAGTTCATCGGTCCCGACCGCATCCCCCTCTAGTTTTCCCGTTAACTTCTGAGATGTGGACGGATTAGAAGCTAGGGTTTCCCGGATCCCGGGCTGCAGCTGCATGTGCGGCCTTTGCACTCGCTGTCGGAGCTAGCAGTCTGGTCAGCATATCCTCCTTCGTCACCGACGTCGACAACCTGCGATCCACCTGGACATTCCGCTGTTTTCTGTTCCTTTTTGGTGATCTCGGCAGCTATGTAGACGGCAGTCTTTCGTGTCGCAAAATAGAGCAGCGCACTCTTCCTGATCGTTGTTCGCAAGTTCCGAGCTCGTTTCTTCGCGTTCGCCGGTCTCATTTACCATGCAACCGTGGTCTTGATCCCACTTCTGAATTGATAGATCTCAAAACAACAAGAAAACCGTGCGCAGCTAGAAAAAACGAAAATGTGGTCAATTCTCAAGCCTCTGGCCTTGATTGCAGCCGCAGCAGCAGTAGAAGAAAAAAGAGCAACTGCAATTCGGCGAATCTTCTCCTTACCTCCTTAACACAAACAGGGCCCAAAAAAAAAAAAATTATGCTCAGGAATTTTATCTCGAAAATTCCAAAGTCAACTGTACATGCCACGGACGATCACTGTTTAGCTGGTTTGCTTTTAGGGGGACTATGGTATGCTGATCTATCTCTGTATCTCGAAGAATCACCGTTTCATCACCACAATCCACTTCTTCAGTTTCACCGTAAATTCGATTCAGTCACCATTTCCAGTCATGTCAACAGATCCATCATCAGCTCAATCATCACTCGTATGGTCGTCGTCAGCTCAACGGTCTCGACAAATGCCACCGTTGCGTTCCTAAGTCACGTCCCACCAAAGAGTTCCCTCGATCGCAGCAAAATGGTCAGTTGAGAGTTTTCCGCCAATTGTGGCAGGCTTGTGCCATTTCCAGTGTCAGACCAACCCTAAATCAAACCAAACTAATCCCTTGTCCCATCAGACCACACAGTCGAAGGGCTTCCTTCAAAATGCACTCACAATCGGACACAGGAATCTGTTAACTAAATTTATGCATCAACAAACCACTCTGCCCGGCACGATTACAAAGCGAACGTCAGTGCATTGCGCCGCAACAAATGCATCCCCATTTAGCACACACCAAGGCATCCCACTCAGTGCACCCGCTTACAGGGAAAAACTTAAATCGACAACTTAAAACGCTTTACACCCTAGCAACGGATGCACAGTCGAAAAAAAAACAAGCTCCACGGTCACCCTCCGCCGCCGTGTGCGGAGTAGATACATCGCGCACGGGAAATGGGAACATTTTTCTGTAATGCTGTTATTCAATTTGTACAGGGAGCTGAATTTAAACCATTTGCTCTCGCACCTCTGTGGCGGACGCGAACGAGGGAATGCGCGCAAAAGGGCACGCGAATGCACAAAACCGCCACCCGTCCAAAAAATGATACGGGCACAGGGAAAAAATGCAAAAAAAAAACAACAAATAAAAGCAGAGCACAGTTATTTGGATTAACATTTGTCGGAACAAATTGATGGCAAAGTGGGCGAGATACAAACGGAATACGGAATACGAAAGCAAGAGGTTTTATTGAGTTACTCAGTCGGCTGCCGGCAGCGGACAGCGGAGAGCCCGGACCGGTATTAGCATCTAACTTGATTTGAGTACTTTATCCAAACTGTGAAAGTTGACTTTGCCGGACTTTGAGCTGACTCGGTGCGCCGTTTGATATTGATGCGGACATGACCTTCGTGTGAATTGTTCATGAGCCCTGGAATCATCGGGCAGTCCAATTTGTGGTACAAAGGGTTCAGCCGCTGACGATGACGTCGGTCGTAGTGGGAAAAGTGAATTAAAATAAATTAGGGGGCTGTTGGGGGATGGATTAATGAAAAGTGCGATACTGATTTGTCGCGAATAATTGATGGAATTTTGGACAAGGCAGTGTAGGGAAAAGGACGCAGGAACGCACTTGGCAACCATTCCCACTCCGGTTTGTAAACTCCTGAGTCTTGACGTTCTACAAAACTCTAATTTTAGCGGTAGTGCTACATAGAGCCGAGATTTCAACGATGACTGAGCTGATTCTTTGTTCATTCGAAAGACAAGTCTTACGTTGGATATATGGTCTCCTCTGTAGAACAAGAAATGAAGGAAAATTCAGAAAACACTGAACCCCGCATTTTGAACCAAGATGCGGCTGAACAGAAGCAATAATTCATAGCACGATCACATTGATCGTATGGACAACATAGCTCCAAGAAAACATTCGTCACACACCACCTAGACAACCAACACCTAGACAAAATATCTCACTCGACAAGTTACATCACAGTGGAGATCCGATGTAGAGCCACATGGCAACCGATATTACATACTTCGGTCTGCCAAAACAACTGAGCTCGAAACTCTTGACTCGAAGGACTCGAAGGACTCATTCTCTAGAAGACTCTTATTTTTTCGTTTCCTTCTTTATTGAGCTGAAAGCTGTACTACGATGTGGATGTAGTCCAAAAGGCAAAAACCTGTCGATCGTGTAGATCTCTAATCCCCCTAGCTAGAGAAGATGAGGAATGGCGGATATTGGGTTTGATCAAGTCATTGCAAAAGCAAGACATCATTGTTTTGATGACTGGTAGCGTACCCAAGACCTTCAACGATGGAAAGAACTATTGCTCAGGCTCAACATTCAAGCCTGAATGGAAGTTAGATTAGGTTATTGGGCAAAATACCTCGGACACTTACACCATTGTTGGTCCGTTGATCGAAACGGGGACCGGACAAGATTTCAAAACTAGATAAAAGCACATGAAATCTGTTTTCACTGGGATACGAACCTGGGACCCGTATAACCAGGGGCAGGCACTCAACGACTTGCGCCTTCCAGCCGTGTCAAGCCGGAAAGTAAGTAGGTAATGCATAATGAAACCAAGTAGGTTTATGAACGAGTGCTGGTTCCCTGCTCGTCTACTGTAAGGCATCTGCTGTAAAAAAATGTTGTGCTGTGGGTAGCGTGAGGTTCAAAATTTGGCAATACCTCCTTTTATTCGAAGCGAAGTCAAGCACTTCTGTCACATATGGATACCAATGGACTATTTCACTTGCCACCGCGTTGAGACAATATTTGCGTGAGACGAGGGTGTCAATTCTTTCTCGGACTTGATGGGCGCAATTCAAACCCTAGTGGTACTAATTTCTGTAGAGAAATTATTCGCATTCTTCTTCTTCTCCGGCTGGAGCTACAATCCGGGGTAGACCTGGGCCTCAGCCAATATGCCTCTCCATCTAGCCCGGTCTTGTGCTATTTCCTTACAGCAACGCACGTTCAACTTATTGAGGTCCCCTTCTAGCTGCGAACGTCACTAGCGGCGTGGTAAATGAAAACCGCGTTGTCCTCCGTGGTTGGAGGCGAAGACTCCACTCTCTGATACGAGAGATTCGAAGTCGTTTGACCAGATTTATGTTAAACTTCACTTCGTTAAGCACGATCTTCTCGAGAATTATCTTTAAGGAATCGCATGACAGTGCGTTGCCTTGTCTAGAGGTTTTTCTAACATCAAAAGTCTGTCGGTACAATCTTTACCGCTTGACGGAGCATATTGCGTTCGCCATCGTCATTCTGCAAAGTCGAACGAGTTTTGCAGAGATGGCCAAACGAGACAAGGCGCTGTATAGGTCATCTGTAAAAATACTGGACTAAGCCGCGTCCAGGCGACAGCGTCGGTTTGAATTCATCAATTGCGTCGACGCTGTTCCAGCAATTTGTAATCCTTTATCCGAACAACTTCAAAAAGGCACGATTTTACTCCGACAATGCTCAATGAGAATTCTTGTCTTCTTAAACTTGACAGTTCGGTGCCGGAATAAAATCCTTAGTGCATTTAAAATTTTAAATAAACCTTTTTATTGTGAACACAAAACTATTCTTTTACTATTTGGGATTACAACTAGGCTTAAAACTAAAAGTGGGTTTGGGTGTTGGTCTATTGACTGACAGTGCATTCACTGAAGTCGCTTTGAAGTCTTTGGGAATATTGATCCAATCAAGATTTCAAATAGAATGGTGACTTCGGTGCTGAAGCCCATAAGTCCCAAATGAAGTCAATTAATTGAATCACAAAACAGATCATTCTTTCCTTGAACTCAGAGATTGCATTCTCAAAAGATTGCAGTCTTGAACAACTCTGAAGAATACGAGCAATATTTTCTTGAACTCCTTCTCTCCTTGGGTGTTTGGTTTTTATTACCACTTAGATTAGACTAGGTACGTGGATAGGATAAGTCATGTTTCAGCTTGGGCAGTCGGCAAGTGCCTGATCGATATCCTTGGATGTATCCTCTGGGAAGTGTTTTTTGAAGTCTCTACCTCCCTAAGCTTCTTTCTCAGATTAGCCCTAGCATCAGTCTATCTATGATATTTCCTAATTTGTCAAGTAGATGTCAGGATGCATCCCTACGATTCTTCAAATGAAACAGCAAACATTGAATACTTCATCCGCTATAGTAGGAGCCTTTGAACGCCTTACATGCGCCCATACACTCGTTGCTTTTCCAAACCCTTCTTCACCAAGAATGCGTTCATTCTCCCCGTGTTAAGAGGTAAATAACCACGTGGCACGTGCCAATATTTAACAGAAGCGGTTGTGAACATTTTCCTCGGCGGAAACACCCTCTTTGTCTTGTCTGTAATTGTTTCGTACGAACTTCCCCGAATCGGACTCCGTACAGCTCGCATTGTTTTCATTCTTTGATACACAAGACGACCGGGGCTAAATCGAATCAACGTCTCGCACACAGTCTTCGCAAACAGAACGCCCCATTTCTCGGCCGGCAGTACTCAGTTTTCCTCTTAATTCACTTCTTGCGCAACGATACCGACCACACAATCCCGAAGCCACCCCCGATGAAGCTCCGTCAACAGCACAGTGTGCCCGCCATGACCATGTACACACCGGCATTCGCTTCCTCTCACTCGCCCACTCTCCGCATTTACGACACTTCACCTGCAGCTATTTGTCAGAAAGTTTACCTCAAAACTGAATGTAAAGTTGACACTTCGTTTCGAAGTATACACATCCCCCTAGATATGATTCTCGCCCCTCCACTCCACCCCTCGCCATCAGACACACGAAACGCACACACATTCACCAATTTTTGGGTCAGATTCTCTTCACGAACTGCGTCGGTGACGATTTTACCTTTTTCTGTCATTAATTATCTACACGACACGAACCAGCCAACTTAGGCGGACATAAGGACACAAGGACATCCGGCAATGGCCCATTATGTTCCGATTAATGCGGTTCACTTGGTCCTGTTAGTTTTATCGGCTTCAAAAATATTCCAACTCTCTTCGTTTCCTCTTTCACTTTCCCCAGTCGGTCGTCATGCCGAAGAACACCCGCGCCCGCTGGTCCATCTGATCTGAATTTGACAACGTCCTGTGGGTAATGATTCATAAAACTGTGACAGACATTCATGCGATCATGATCCTAACCGAAGAAGACGATGACAATGACAAGGACATGCCCGCCCTGACCGGCGTGTCTACAACGACGACGACGGGGTGTGTGTGTGTGTGTGAGTGGTTGTGATACGGCTTTGGTGGTTAAATTACAATTCTAGCGGTTTTCAATTCATTCCCTCTCATTATGGCCACACCCGCAGCCCGGGCCGCACACACAAATGGCAGTAATAAAAATCTCCTCGTTGTTTCCGGTTTTGCTCGTTTCCTTCGCTTACAGTTAAGGAGCTGTCAACTTGTGTCCAATTGAGGAACATAATTCAATAAGGGCTCATTTGTCATTGCGGGACATTGAGGGAATTTCTCTTCTTCTTCTTCCATTTTTTTTGGTATTTCCGTTCGGGTGCTGTTTCGTTGTAATTTTTTATTATTTTTTTTTCTTTTATTACTCTGCTTTTGTGCGAGTGATGGTGAGCTCCTTAAGTTGGTCTAGGGAAGTGACATTGTGTGTGCGAGGATGTTCGTGTGGTTCACGGGGTCGAGGAATTACTGGAGGCAACGGCATGCTTGGGATGTTTGATTAATTGAAAGTGTCCTTCTGCCAGAGAACTTGGCCCTGGATTCGCGCGTTATACACATTTTCTCTCTTTTCAAATGACGCGGTTGTAGTGGCATTCCATTCTGGTCACATTTTATTTTCCATTCGCCATCCTGTTGGGGGCGAGGTTACTGGGTGAACTGGGTGCGCAGACAGGAAGCGAACGTAATATTTTTGTCCTTAGGGATTCCATGTTGATTTTCGATCGTTATTTTTTTTTGTCTGTTTCTCAATTGAAGTTGAAAATCAAGCATGTCATCCAGGACCATATGAGTGTGCACTATTTGACACAAGAGAAGTTTCAAAAAGAAGCTACTCGATCGTTGGCAAGTTTGAAGGGCAACTGAAATAATGCTGCCAAGGAACACAGTTCCACAGCAGGAACTGCAGTTGTGAAATAGGTGAGCCTAGATTAGAGTAGCAGGTGGGCTAAATCGAACGTGATGATAATTTCCTGAACGACAATGCACTCTGGAGAAGTTCCAGTATCTCGGGGTCTTATTTCACGAGTGATGGGAGGAGTAATGCTGAGCATTCCTATAGGCCAAGCTGGATCAATATTGGAACAGCTTTAAAGATCTGATCAGAAAGCTTGGTGGGCAAATACAAGCTGCCGATATTAGATTTCTTCATGGACGTTACTCGCCCGGATATGGTAAGAAACATGACAGTACGCTAGGAACTCAACTCCTTCGAACGGAAGAAGCTATCCTTCGATGGTTTGGACACATGGCACGAATGTACCCATCATCATGTCCTTCGAGGCATGGCTTGAAAGCGACTTCATCATTAAATCGATCTAGAACGAGGTGGTTGTGATTGAGCTTAAACGATAACGAACTCATCGAGACCTTAAAGTTCAAAAAAGATCTTAGGCAAGGCGACACGCTGTCATGTGAATTCTTCAACATCATACTTGAGAAGATCGTGCGAAACTCAAACGTAAACATCCGATCTTCCAAAAGTCTGATCAACTGCTTACTAACGTGAACTCTACTCACGTTACTCACGTTACTCATCGACGTGATTGGACGAGCACAGCGAGCCGTCAATGATGCGTTTGCTGGCATTGAAGCGGAAGCGGCTAAAATGGGTCTGGCCGTAAATGAGTTCAAAACAAAGTACATGCTGTCATCACGAAAGGACGCATAACATCGACGTCTCGGACAGAGCGTCATATTGGGCAGCAGAAGCTTTGAGGTGGTCAAGGACTTTTTCTATCTAGGCTCTGGAGTAAATAGGGACAACAACACCAGTAGTTGTCAATCGCTGCGTCTTTGGGCTCAAGAGGCAATTGAGTAACAGAGCCATTTCTCGAAACACCAAGTTGACTTTGTATAAAACTCGGATCATGCCTGTCCTGCTCTATGGCGCAGTGACATGAACGCTGTTGAAAACGAATGAAGAAGCTCTTGGTTGTTTTGAGAGAAAAGTTCTGCGTGCGATCTTTGGTCCTGTTTGCGTTGATGGCAAGTGGTTGACTATCGTAGTTCGCTGTATTTTAATGTGAATTCTTGGAGATGGCGTAAAAACTATCATGTTTATGATATTCGGTTGGTCATCAATTGCATATGTTCCGGGGATTCTGCGAGTACGACGAGGTCATTTGCGTATATCAGCACATTAATTGTGGAATCAACAATTCTAACACCTCCTGGAAGAGCATCTACTATGTCGTTTCAATACAGAGAGAGTGGCAGTGCACTGAAAAGGCATCCTTGTTTCAAACCTGTATTCGTTTCAAACCACTCTGAATAAGTAGTACCATCCCATTGCATTGGTTTTGGTATGCGTGTACATTTCTTTAGTAACTTTTATAAATTTTGAAGGTATGCTGAGTTGTTATAGCTTGAAAATGGCAGTAATATTAACAAATTCAAAGGAAAGAGTACACCTTTTTTACCTCGAGCTTGATACGCTTTGACAATGGATGTCAGAGTATATATCTGATCGACAGTTGAATACCCTTTTCTTAGGCCAGCCAGTAGATCGCTTAGAATATTTTTCTGTTCGACCCATCTTCTAGCCTTTTCACCAAAATGCCGCAGAATATTTTGGCAATCGTATTCATAACGGAAATTGGTCTGTAATTTTGCTGCTATGTCGAGGGGTCGTTTTTTATGAATTGGAAAAAAAATAGACTTTTTTAAAATGGACGGAATTTCCGCTCCAGTTAGGACATTGTTGTGGAGAATTATGGGATTCTGTCTTCACCTAAGGCGTTCCCATTTTAAGCACTGAAGATCGCGTCCTTTATTTCTTCAATAGATTCAATAGATGGAGGTACTATATAATTTCTTCTTCTTCTTCTGTTGTTGACGCTACAGTGCAGGGACCTGGGCCTTAACCAACATGCCTCTCCATCTAGCTCGGTCTTGTGCTAGCTGAGCTAGCTGGAAGCACAGCTACGCATGGTCAACTTATTCAGGTCCCCTTCTAGCTGCGTGCGCCACCGTAGGCGTGGTCTTCCTTTACCGCGTTATCCCTTCGGGCCGGAGCATTGGTGTCCATTCGCTCTAAGCGACCTAGCCATCTGAGACGAGAGATTCGAACTCGTTTGATCGGGTCGATATCGCTATATATCGTTCAGTCAACACCATCCGTGCATACGGGACCGAAGATAATTCGAAGGACTTTTCTCTCGAAGCGACGAAGTATATTCTATGTCCATGCTTCTGCGCCATACAACAGGATTGGGATTATCAAGGTCTTATATGGGGATATCTTGGTTCTGCGAGAGATGGCTGTATTTCTCAGTGGCTTTGGCTGTCGCTGCAGACACAAATCAATGTCTTTCTCTCGTTAACCAACGCAAAGTTAGCTAACAAGCTTTGAAGTCTAATGCTGTCGCCCTGAGAAACGGCCCAGAGTACACGGAAAATGGACTTTGTGCCTGCGTCGGAGGTGATTTGTCGGTGTACGTGTGTCAGACTACATACCATGAGACAGACTAGAGTGACCGGAAATGTGTAGGAAAATGGACTTGAGAGTGCGTCATACGGAGGGGGAGAGAGATTTTAAAGAGTAGTAATAGGAACTATATAATTTAGGTGATTACTTTAGACTTTGGACCACACCAGGAAACAAAATCTGGATCAGCCTGGATTGTTAAACGTGGTGTCAAGAAGAGCATCAATTAACCGCAGCGATTCTGACAACTCGTTCCTAACAGGTTTCTCTGCAAAAGAGTCAGATGTTTACAGGCTTGACTTCAGAATTCCTCTCATCTTCTTGCTGAAAAGAAAGAACTTACAAGCCAAGTATTCTCCATCGACCGGCAATGAGGAAAACATGAGCTTCTATGGGCTTACTTGTTCAGATTATGTGGAACGCGGTAAGGTACGTTTCCGTCGGCAAGCATGTCCTCTTGATAGATAGCAAAAACTTTTCGCAATCGCACGACTTGGACAAGCGCTAAGTAAGACCCACAACCTCCAACCAAACTGCAAGCCAAAATCATTCACTCAGATGCATTTTCGTTGGTTTCCCAAATGACACGAACAAAAGGGATGTAACTATGACTTCAACATAAATCCACATCTCGTAACCACTGAGAATGTGTAGCGCTCATTCATGTTCAACCGACGACATCCCCCTCAAGCACTCCACTCGGCTGTGCACTCTAATTGCGAATGAATTCCGGAACTCCATGGCACCGGTCGTCCTCTCCACACCCGCCGCAGCGAACACAGATTTCAAAACGCGACTCACCACAAGTAGACATTCTCAAGTGCGACCACTTTGCGGCCAATCCCATTCGCCCCGAATCGAATCGTGAACCGCCGTCCCTCCCTTTCTTGTGGGAATGTGCATATAAAATCTTAAAAATGCACTCTCCACTAAAAGGCAGACGAGCCGGAACAGAAGTAATAGATAGAAACGCTCTTAAGAGCCTTCCGCCGAAGTGATTAATGAAAGCAATAAAGTTAAACTTAAAATCGCGCAGTGTATGTTCGGGATTGCGGGGCGAATGGGTGGAAGTGGCGAAGCAGAGGGGACCGCGCTTCCATTCAGGAACGGAGACGGTGAAAAATGAACGTAAATTCTTGGTGTTTCCCGCCCAGAAGCGCCTGTCTTACAAAACCTAAGAGCTTTCTAAGCAAACGAAGCCAATAATGTTCATTTCTTGTAGTAGTTCGGTTTTCCTTTTTCCCTTCTCTCAGCACAGCCGACAATCCGCACGAGAGAAGGGCCACATCTTCAAGTGTGCCAATGAAGGAGGGTGTGGTGGAGGGAGGGGGTGTGGATATCCTTTTTCTAGATTTTTTTTTGTTGCCTGTAAAGTGGAGTATCCCCACTCGGCATGAAAATTACGCTGATCCGTGTTTGCTGCAAATCGTGAAGGACCGGGAGCACCGAGAGACCTCTTAGAGTGCTGTTCACTGTCCTTTTTGTCTTTGAAGTCGGATGGAATAGGCAAGAGCTTCACACCCACGTACACACACACACACGCACACACGAAAGTCCATGCACGGAGCTCGGGAAAGGAAAACAAAATGAAAACGATCAAAACTGTCCCAATTTTCATTTATCCATTCAATGGCGGGCGGGGGTGGCTTAGATGGAGACACAAAGGCAACTTGATAGGGTGATGACATTTAGACGGCCTCAATTTCAATTTTCAAACTTCCTCTTCTCCGTGCTGCGCACCATCCCATGAATCCTAGCATCGCCCGCTATTAAGACAACGGCCAACGGTGGAGAAGGGGAAGCTACCGGCTGGGTAACAACGAGAGATACTCCTTCAGTGCTGTCATCTGTCTTCGCAAACACAGCTAGCGGAGTGGGAGTGAGAGTGGGTGGTACATCTTAGCCGATTTTCAAGTTGTTTCTTGTACTCAAAGCAATTGGAATTATTTATTGTGTTCGTCCCCTTTAGCCCCCCATTTGAACTTAGCTGATGCGAGGCATAAGTGTTGCCAATTTATTCGCTGTTCGTTGTGCGAGCTGACATCGAATAGGGGGGAGTGTAATTGAGAAAATAATCGGGTACATGGATGCGAATGGGGGCGGGTTCTTGATACTTGCACTGTGAGGACTTAAGCTTTTATTGTACACTCCTGTCTAGATGTAGTTAGTATTTCTGATTATGGGCCGACAGTGAAATTGTCGACAGTCAACTAATGCCTGTTCTTTGTCCTACAGAAGTAGAAGAGAACCCCGTTTGACAAGTCAGTGACTTTTTGAATTAAACAATAAACAAATCGGTTTATTTATCAACAGTCTTCGAAGCAATCTCTCTCCTTACAGAAAGCTGTCATAAACGGGCGTTCCTATAACCGGGCGAGGACGTACATTTTCATAAACGCTATAGAATGAGGGTAATGTAGGAATTCAGTTAATCCGTCAAGTTTTCCCACTTCCGAGCCCAATGCACGAAGCAAAAAGTCAACGAAATTTGAAATTAGCTCTTTTAAACTGAAATGATTGCATATAAAGTTGTGGATAGAGGTGAGCTATTTACGTATTGCCATGTGTAACGTTAGATGCACGCGGGTCTTAAAATTCGCGTCCCAAATTTCTCGGGGAATTTTACTTACGATCGTCTCCAGCGCCTTCGCTTCAATTGTAAATGGAATAAATGAAGGCCATTGAACAAGATCGGGTTGTGGGATCGGTCGAATAGTTCAGGCAAAAATGCTTTCGCATCGTGAATGTCTGTTGGAGCGTGGTAGACGAGACCACCGAAACAAGGGTTGTACCCTGTCACAGCGTTTATTGAACTGTGAAGTGATTGTGCCACTTTGCCCCATTTGGACGACCAAAGGCGACTGATTGGATTCGGAGGCGGGACTTGCCAGACAATGGGGACTGCGTATGCGGAGGCGTGGGTCAACTTAGATCGTGGTGCAACATTCTTATCGTGCAGGACGAAAGCCAGCTGTATCCGATGGTCATTGGTCGATAGTTGCTGGAACACACACGACTACAGGCGAACACATCTAGGCATCAGGTTGTGCCACAAGAAGAAGCAAAATGTCATCAACTTAAGGCTCCCATCAATACGGGACTAGCGTGCGAAAGGTGGAGAAAGCGTCAGCGCAATTGAGAGCTGGGATCACTGAAGGGAGTCGATGCCGATGAGTTGGGAAGCTGACTAGGCGTGGCCGTAAGAAACACCAAAACGGCCCAGAATCAGCGGCCACCATCGTCTGATCAAAAACGAGTCAGCGGCCACCATCCCATACACCACCATGGCATCGGACGTTATGAAATAATGGGACGAGATTCCCAACGAATTGCTCGACAAGGACAGCAGCGAGGGAGAGGGTTCCGAGATCTAGGGTGAGATCGATAGTAGGATGGCCGAGCTGTAACGATAGATGCACGCGGGTATAAAAACCCGCAGCACAGATGGCTCAGGGACAGTCGTAACCCACGCGGTCACTGCAATTGGAAATGCAATAAACAAAGGTCATTGAACGGAATAGAGTTGTGGTTTACTTTTCACATGAGTAGTTTTAATGTTCATGCAGATTATGTCAGATTGTCCAGGACGACGATGAAAATTTCTCTTTACTCTATTATATTCAAACACAGTGGACTCTCCCTAAGTCGAATTTCAATCTACCTCGAATTTTTTGTTACAGCAAGGCGACTTCATACTCTCCTGGAAGGGAACTAACTTCTCTGATACTTCAAAATTATGAATCTCGACAACAACGATTCCTCTCAACAGCGGCACTATGCCGAATTGATGGAGAATCTGATTGCACATCCCCGAATCACCAAACTCCCACCTACTACACACTGTCCTCGAAAACGGCAGCACCGCTTGCCTCCATCGATCCGTCCCCGGCATGTCTGTGCATTTTTAATATCCTCACAATCAGCTCCCGACGTACGATACACATTTAAGTCGAATGCCGGCTTCCCCAACATCCCAGTCCACACACACGGGCGCGCTGTGTTAAAAGTTTAAATATTTTTGCGTCCTTTCCTCGTTTTGCCGCCCCCCAGGAGGACCCCTTTCATTTTCACGAGGGAATAATTTATTATTTTCCGTTTGCGAGAATGCGAATTTGTTTTTTCGCCGTTCCCCTGTTCTAGACAAGACACGGGCCGGCGGCAAAGGCCGCTGCTAGTAGAGCGTCATGAAAAAATAAGCACATTTTGATCGTTCGCTTGTTACATTGCTAATAACAAGATGGAGTCGCAGATTGCGCCCAGACACAGCCGCATCCCATCGCCCACTCGCCAGCCCGCACCCCTGGTGACTAATTTATTTGGCATGAGGTTTTGTTTGATTTGTTCGATTGCCCCCGGGGAGTCGAGCGGAGGCTGTTCCTGGCCCTTTTTATTTCTCTCTGTGCCCGCGCTTATTTTATTGCCACGATAAGAGTGTCCTTTGTTAGGGGGGAAAAAAGGATGCCTGATGAGTGTATTTTTTTTTGTCGGTCAGGAATTTCGTCAGGCAAGGTCACGGCGGGAGACTGTGCAATTTTACGAGAAATTAAAATTCAATACGGATCCTCGGAGTTTGCTAATTCCTATCGTCGACGTCCTTCGTCCTGCGGCGGCGCCATTTCATTGTGTGCCCTAGTCCTTCCCGGGAAACTGCCTCCTTACAAGGAGTGATTTATAATTTTTTTACTAATTTATGCTCGGATAAGCACGAAGGACGATGCCATCGTCGTGGACGGGCAGAATGAGATGAAAGGGATTTACTGTGCGGCTGGGGCGATTTGAAGTCAATTAATTCGAACAAACGTGCCTGCGTGTGTGGCTTTCGAAATTCGTGACCTCCAAACGGTTGGCAAATCGCTTATTAATAACTCCGGTCTCGGTCTGGATTTGTGTATTAAATGTGAGTTAAGATGGATGCGTTCTAGTCGTTGCTGGTTTGCGGGAAACAGTTCGCACGTGCCTATCGCGGAAAGCACATGTGAAATTGCTTGTGTGGGGTTGCTTAGGTTGGCCATTGCTCCAACATTTATTTCCTCGTCTAATCATTGACGCCCGATAGAAGATGAGAGGGGTTTTCGAAATGAACGTGATTTCTGGAGAATCGATATTGTTTCTAGAGGCTAACTAAGGCAAATGACCGTGGCCATGACATTTATTATGTTGGACATATGCGCTTGTCTGACCGTTCGTTGCGATGGCAGGACTGACTTTGCATTCTTACTAGTTTGTCCTTAAATATCGATGGACTCGTTTATCCATGGTTCTGTCTGTTTTAATTGTTTAACAATAGGCATGTGTTTTTGACTGGTACTCTACTTTTGACAGTACTCAGCTTAGTAAGAGTTTACACAGGAAGCAACAACAAATCAACTTACTGACTAAAACCTACATAGTGAAATTTCACTGTAATCACTGACTAGGACGCGGTGAAAATCTCATTCATGGATATCGCCAGAGGAAATTATTTGTTTATTAAAGGTTGGTATCACTCGATTATTTGACACTTGTAAGTGTTTTTTTATCTATTTACTAGTTGATATAATTTTTACAGATATACCATATAAAATGTCAAATCATTCGTATTATATTTTATAACATATTTGCTTTGTTCTTGAGAGTAAAGTTTCACTTTTTTTTTACTTTTGACTTTTTTGGGAGAAAAACTTAACTCAGCAAAAAGCGGCCTACCACTCATCGAAAATAAAATGCGATAACTTCATATATCATGTGATTTCTTTAAAATAACCAGAGGCACGTTCATGGAAAAGTACGTTCAACTGCTTGCTTACGCGGACGATATTGACGTGATTTGAGGAACACAGCGAGCTCTCCATGAGGCGGGTGCGGTTAAAATGGGTACACGCTGTCGCCACGAAAGGACGCACAACATCGATGCTTCGGAGATCAAGCTCAGAATTACTCTTGCCAATCGCTGTTTCTTTGTGCTTAAGAGGCAATTTAGTAACAGAGCCATCTCTCGGAACACCAAACTGACTATACAAGCAACTCTGATCATCCCTGCACTACTCTTTGGCGCTGACACATGGACGCTATTGCAAGCGGATGAAGAAGCCCTTGGTCGTTTGAGAAAAAAATTCTGCGTGCGATCTTTGGTGTTGTTTGCGTTGACGGGATCTAGAGAAGAAAATTCAACTGTACGATGACTTTAGCCAGGCGTCTACGAATTCCACGCCTAAGATGATTAGGCCATGCAGAGCGAATGGACGACACTGCTCCAGACAGAAGAGTTTTCGATTCTAAACAAGTGGGACAACGCAATAGACGACGACCACGAAGACGATGGTGCACATAAGAAGACGAGGATCTCGAACTACATAACTTGCAAAATTAGAGGCAACTGTCTAAGGATCGTGCCAGCTAGAGAAACTTGCTGGTTGAGGCGAACAGAATAAGACTTCGTTTCAGAAATAGGATAGATTACTAAGCCATCTACAGGCAGGCTGCACTAAGCAGGATATTAGCATGTACAACGAGATCAAAGGCTATTAAGAAATGTCTCGACTCACAAGGTCCATCAAACACCACAAGACTAAGCTCTGCTATACCCCGGGCCACAGCTCATAAAGGGGGAGGAATTGGCCAGACAAGGGTCTGAAATAGACATCAGGGAAGCGGACGCGTGATTGCAACAGCCTATCACTGCGTTATACTGGATCATAAAAGACACAGCAATAAAAAAGGCAACACGTCTTGGGCTCCAAGGAATGACTGTGACACGAACAGATCTGCGTGGCCGGAGCTGGATAACGACAAAAGAAAGGAGTTTCAAGCGGTGGACCGAAACTCGATCGGTAAGCTCGTGGGAGTGATCTCAGGACACTGTCCGGTAGGATCAATGCTCCGGAATGAAACCAGGACTCCATCCATCTCTGCCGGAAATGCGTCGAATGGGAAGATCCAACATCTGCCAGGTTCTAAAGCATAACCGCCAAGCTTTGTTGGGCCACGGAGACTGCGGACGTGGTAAATGCAGGTATGTCGGATCTACTTAAATCAATGACTATCACGTGGTGGTTCGCTCCAGCGCGTCAGTGTCAGATAGGACAACGCAATGGAGGACGACCACGAAACCGATGGTGCACGCCAGTAGGGAACGAGCTCAACCAACTAAATTGGAAGCAGCTAGATAAATATCGTGTCAGCTGTAGAACCTCAATTGGCTGAAGCCCAGGTTCCCGCGGACTGTCACGTCAGTAGAAGACGAAGTTCTTTTCTGAGCCAGGGTGCTCCAATGCAGAGCTAAAACTCTCGGCCGAAAAAAACGAACGCCCGCCTTCAGCCCCTCTTACCGAATTCAAAGCACACCCATATCCCTATTGTAAGGTGTGCTTCTTGCCCTCCTCCACCAGTCAGACGTCATAAATCCTGCCGCCAATTACTTGTCAACATCCCCACAAGATCAGAGCCCTTTGTCGCAACCACTTCACGATGCGTTCCCAGAACCAACCACTATCCACCGGATGCTCTTCACTTGCTACACAGTGACCGGCGGCAACGCCGCCGAACAGTACGCACTCATCGATTGTACACAACTGGCATCCGTTTCATCCGTCTCGCATTTCTGTCTCGTAATTGCTTCGAAAAGGCTTTGTAGTTGTTCCCGGTATCTGTGTCCATGTTTTCCTGTTGTTTCACAGCAAGCGTAAGCCTGCCCGCACACGCCGCAGCGTTGCAATGACGGAGACTCTCACCGATAAACAATCCACGGCAGTTCTTGGTTTTTCTGTTTGTTTACAATTTGCAAACATTTTTCCTCAACAACACTGTAAACAGTGTCCGGGACTCGGCTTCTTGCTCAGTCGTCCCCAAAGGCTTAACAAGCGTTCTGTTTTCTGTTTTCCTTTCTTTTTTCAGTGTTTCATGGGTTTTTTCTTTCCTGTGCTGGCTGCCCTTTCAACGTTGCCAGCGACGGTGATGGGCCAGTGTGACGACAACGTCAACGACAATGGCCATCGGGAATGACAAAAGGACGAACGAGAGGCGGAGAAAAACAAAGCGAAAGTAAGGAGACCTCCTCCGCACACATCGCTGCCATTGAGCAACGCCGAGTGCCGAGATGAATTGAGTCCACGGAGTCAATGTCTGCGTCGCAGACTGGACACGCCCTTGTGTCTATTAAGGGAATTTAATTTTGGAGGCATACGCTTAACGACGAGGCATTCCATTTATGCCGGACTTTTGATATCAGCAAAGAAGTATCCGTTCTCAACCGGTGACGATAAATGCGGCGAAGACCACGGCAGTGGCAGCAGCAGTAGCAGCAGGAGTGAAGGCTACGACGATGTCAACGATGACGATGATGAAGATTTGTTTACTGAACCCCCGGCGGAGCGTTGCATTGCCCATGAGGATACGTGGACGGTTGCATGTATTTTTTGTTTAATATCCTTGCATTCCTTGATGGGAGACCTTGTTTACTGCCATGGACGAGCGGTCACGATACGGGCTTCTGCATTCTGCATCACTGACAAGGCCGACGATTAATTTGTGTCCTCAAGCTCTGCAAACAGGAATCCTTTTTGCCAGGACTCGCCCGGGCGTTTCGTCGGACGTCGGTAAACACCATGTGAACGGATGGGTGAGCGAGGTGAGGTATGCTTGCGCACGTGGGCTGTGCTGCGACAGCACTGTCTAAATCGCCGACGATACGATCTTGAAGTGGCAAGCCAGCCGGTGGTTGGGATTCGAGGACATTGTTCTTATGACGAAGTTTTACGAACGAAAGGAGTACTTTCGCTGTTGTTACGGTCCGTTGAAGTTGCACGGCTGCACTGTGTACCTCCTTCGGATAAGTGCACTTATCTTCTCGTCAAATCGACTTAGTAGACGGATGTGCACTGGTCGAGGCAGTCGGCTTGTTTCACAGTCTGTCTCGCAGAAGCAATTAGGGGATACTCACTTGTGGAGCATGAAACTAAGTTTCTTAGTATTTTGTGATAATATTGATGAAACCTTGAACTTTTCGCGGGGTAAACATGAACGGGATGGATGGGTAGCCGGGAAGTACCCAGTGTTGTCTTGGGCATCATGCAAGAAGCTACAAAACCATGAACTTCAATCAAAATAACTATAGATGGTCAACATTTTAAAAGTGACTCTTTTAAACGCCCGTTGCTTTGCGAGTATGTGCGTCGACCCCAGTGCACTTGAACTTTAGAAGCAGTCCATAACCGATATAGTAAACATATATTCTGGACAGTTCTTCATTAACAAAAAGCGGATTTACCCAGAAGGAGTTGAACGTCATTAGCATCAAGATGCACAGATGTTTGCATGTACACTGACGGGAGATCGTTAATGAAAATGCGGCATAATAATAGACACAGAATTGATCCTTGAGGGACTCCTCGAGAGACTCCTTTATGAGAAAATGGATTAAGCCCCAGAGGTACATCTCTGAAATCTTACAGATAAATAAATTATGATTTTTTAAAAGCTATAGGAACATAAAAGGAACACATAAAATTCAGAAAAATGCATGAAATCTTTATTTGAATCGATAGTACGGTCCATATAATTTAATGTTTGAAGATTATTTCATGCAAATGTTGACGTTGACTGCGCCTCAAATGGTCCATCCGCTTAGTCCAATTGAAGAAGTACGGTCCAATGACGCCACCAGCCCATAAACCGCACCAAACTGCGACTGTTTTTGGATACATTGGTAGTTCTTGCAATGCTTCTGGCTGATATTCACTCCAAAATCTACAATTCCGCTTATTTACGTACCCATTGAGCCAAAAAATGCAAAAGCGCGAGGTAAACTTTTTTAACAGAGCACGCATTTTGCTAATAAAATTCAATAATTTGCAAGCAATGTTCGTTTGTAAGACGATTCATGGGTAAATTATAGACCGAAATGAAGATGTTTGACAGTGAAACAAAACACGAAACGTGAGTCAGCTGTTTAAACCAGCGTTGCCAAAAAGATTATAGCTAAAAAATCACCCTTTAGCTGCCAATCAGCTTAGCTACCATGTGGCTGAAACACAAAAAGGTTTTTAACTTCCACTCTGGCATGTTGTCTATCTACTCGATCAAAAACTTTCGAAAAATCTAGCAGACAAAGAAGAATTGTATCACCCTGGACTATGTCTTATTTCATCAAGTAGGTTTATCAGAGCAGTCGAGCAGCTGAGATTTACTCTAAACCCTGATTATTTCGGATAGAGCAAGTTGTTTGCAGTGACATGGTTCAGAACCCTTAAGATAAATGTGATAGATGTCTTCTGCTTCCCAGGACCGCTACTCTTAGGCGCAAAAAACCTGCAAATTGGCTGTGAGAGATGGGAGCAGCTAAAGAGCAATCCTGGAAGGAGTTCGACTAAAAGCGACCATAGATCTACGAAAAAGGTGTTCTGGACAACCATTTGCCGACTTAGAGGGTAGAATTTGTTGGCATACCACCGCGTGCATCGAGATAAGCTCGAAGTGTCGGTATGAGTACTATATCTGCAGATTAAGTGTCTTTTTTGAAGGCTTTTGAGCCTTCATGGATCTATAGCAACAGTCTTCTCCGTGGAGGTTGGACTTGGCCTTGCCATCTCTCCCTTTCGATGTGCACTGGATGAGTTAGAGCCGATGTCGGGCCGAATGGCCTGGAGACTGTGCGTGCTTTTTCCCAGTGACCAGATATGGTCATGCGGGTCAGACTAGCGATGGACGATTGCGAATGAATTTCACAATCGAATAAATTGGCTATTGTTAAGAATTGAATTCGGTTCTCATCACAAAACAATCGAATAATAAAAAATTCGAATCGAATTCAATTTATTCTCAGTACCTACAACAACGAAGAAAATTCACTTGGTACTAATATTCTATTGCAGAAATGTATGTATTAATCGTTTTATTCATATGTTGGGGTCAGTGTAAAAAATCAGCGTAAAGCTGTTGCTCCAATAAGAAACTATTGCTACAAAATAGGAACATTGGGAATGGCAATACAGCCAAGCCTCTGTTATTGGAACATCTAAATCGAATTTTCTACAAGTCAAACCAAATTTCTGAAAAATATTGGTTCCCGTGGGTATTTGAATTTTGGAGGTTCAACTGTTTTCTTCATCTTTAGTGAGAGGATTGTAGTCTCACTCTCATAAATGTAAAGTTTAAATTGTAGTAGTGAAACGAAATGAAAAAGAGAGGAAGGGCAATTGCGAAAATCAGCAGATACACACAATTAGCAATCTCTCTCCGACATGAAGAATTGGCGAATACACACATTCGTTGACGATTTAAATCGAATACAAGAATCGAAAATCAACAATCGACTCCGCTCAATTTATATTCGAATAATTGAGATTGCGAGAACAATTGAATTAATCGATTGTTTTTATTCGCAGTTGCCCATCGCTAGGTCAGACCAGTTCCAGCTCAGCACTGATTCTTTTCTGAACTAAACAAAATAGGTGAAGTCTGTATGGAATTAAGTAATGAAATGATATATAAATTTAATCAAGTAAAAAAATTATAAAAATAAGCTTATTATAATGCTAAATAAAAAACGTTCTATATAACACCGCTAATAACTATCTTAACTTTTCGTCTAACATCTTGAATTAATGCTGACATTTTTTTGAATTGTATGTTTTACGTCTTGTGTGTAGGCTATTACCAGTGCAACCGCAGACTTTGAGACGCCAGCTCGATCTGGGTAAGGCTTCATCTACAGCTTGTTCAATTCTTCCTATGATGCTGATTTTTGGGTGCACCTGGTGACGATGGTTCTTCTAGTTGCCGTGTCATTGCTTCCTCCAAAGCCAGGTTGGAGGCAGGATAGCCCTTCCCTCCGTCAGCGACCATTATTCTTGTTAGCAATCCTACATGGTTTGTTGAATTGGTCATAGTGTCAATGTATTCAGGATGCCCAATCTCCTCATGACTTTTTATTGTTCTGATCTGGCTATGCTATCATTGGCGGATTCTAAGTCTGAAAATATGTGGGAAAAATGCGGGCATATGGTGTTGATGAATCCCTTCATCTATGAATTAGAAATTGTCTTTCGAACCGATCAATTTAAGGTTTTTTGAATGGGTTCAAGGCGAGAATATACACAAAATATTGATTTTGACGAATCAGCAGCTTAAAACCCGCCGCATAAAAGAAGTATGCTTTATAAAGAGGATGTTACTATATAATGTTAGCAGATCACATCCATGGGCCATTTTGAGTAGACAACGAGTATAATTCTATAAAGCCTACGAAATTTATCAAGAGACACCGCACTCGCTCATATCCATCAGATGAACAACAAAAAGACTCTTCAGCTACGATAGTCTTTGCGGTCGCTGGTCAAACGTCAGTGACCGGAAAACATGCCTGCTGGACCATATTTAGTTGACTTTTTTATGTTCGACTGGTTATGACAACTTTTCTACGGCAGATGAGTGCATATTAATTACTCGAATCACAATATCATCCACTAAATGCATTCAGCTCTTCAAATTCCACAGAACTGACATCTTCACAAAATTCCATCGCAAAACGGTTAATCATTATTTCATGACCCAGCCCTCAACTCCATTCACTTACATCCGACTGATTGAAAGGGCAGTGAAGGTCTGCAACAACAATGGGATTTTCATATCAAATCTAAATAATCCGGTTGCATTCGGGCGAAAGTGTGTGCTGGCTGGCTAAAGGGGCCGAAACGGGGGTCACCGCCCTCACACCTGCACAGGAGTGTGCGGCGTCACAGGATTCTAATGATTTCCGTAAGAGATACACGCCCCGAAATTTCAACGCTCCCATTAAATCAATTGAAAAGGGATCTCCGAGCGGAGCATCCTTCCGACCCAGGTGGTCGGAGGGCCTCGAGGCCGTGGCAAGGAGCGAGGCGAGGTATCAAATAGCCATTTGCATGTGTGACTGCCTGTCGATGGCCGATGCCCGTTGCCCGACCGGTGTGTGCGTTCAAATACGTGCCTCCTCTCGTTTTGAATTATCATTCGAGTGTATTAAACAAATGTAAATTGAGTTCGAAAACTATAACAATAAATAATTGTATTATGTGTTTGCAAACAGGATAACGCTTATAATTCAATAACTTGGGTGAGTGTTTGTGTTTGCGGAGCGGAAGGTGCCCCGCTCCCTGTGCATTGTCCTCACAGGTATTGCTTACATTGCTTACAAGGGATTTCGATCGATTTAATATGTAAAATAGATAACCAATTAATTTGGTGGTCTGCCGTTTGCGGGACGACGCAGGGGAGACTTTTACTTCGGATTAGACACACCACAGTCGGAGCCCAGTGTCTGCGAGTGTGCATCTTCGTGTGTTTTAAAAGCTGAGGAGTGGTGTGCGGATGTGGGTCGATATAATTAAAATCAAATAAACAGAATCATATAAATCCTTGCAGGACGGTAGAACAAAGCAGAGTACTGCAACCAAACAATTTACCTAAGGTGTCTCGGTCAATACTTGTGGACGCTGAAGAGAGGGTGGGATTTACCACAAATTAAGTTCGTAGGGGTCACCCGAAATTCGGGTAGTACACGTGGATGCAGTCGGCAGGGTGTCTGCACGGATTCAGTGGTCAGAACTTTAAGTTTACTGCAATCCTTTTGGAAGCATTGTTGGCTTGCGATGAATGCCCATGTAGGTCTGCACAGTTGTAGATGGTGTTTCCTAATAGGAGGTGATTCTGCGGAAGACTCGCTGATGTGTCCTAAAATTTACGTTTAGCTTGTTACCATTTATGTAATGGGTCGTTGTTAGAGTAAAACATGAACAATAAGCCCCCCATTAATCACTCTGACTCAAACTTACAGATCATCAACGATGTTGCAATCGCGCTGTGTTCACATGTACTGTAAAAAGCGGCAGGCGCAAATTTCTTCCATTTCAGAAAAGGTATAATAGGGCAATGCGCGGTCAAGATTTTTTCAACATCATTCTTTCGGATGATTTTATAGAACAAAGTGTTTTGAACACTATCCCCCAAGCAAGAGGTATATTTCTTCTTCTTGTCGCGCTACAGTCCGGGGTGAACCTGGGCCTCGTTCAACAATCCTCTCCAGCTGCCTCCAATTTCGGTCTCCAAGTTGGTTGAGGTCCTCACCACTTGATTGCGTCATCGGCTTCGCGGTCCTCCTTTATTGCGTTGTCCCACTGGTTCGGACTCGAAGACTCCTCGGGCTGGAGCAGTGTTGTCCATGCGCTCAACATGGCCTAGCCATCTTAGGCGTTGAATCCGTAGACGCCTAACTAGACACATGTCGCTGTACAGCCCGTTCAGTTCGTGGTTAAATCTTTTTCTCCAGAAACCTTCAACGCAAACAGGACCAAAAACTGAACGCAGAACTTTTCTCCCGAAGAGACCAAGTGCGTCTTCATCCGCTTTTCAGATAGTCCGGGCTTCCGCGCTATAGAGTAGGCCAGGGATGATAATGTGAGCTTGGTCTTTCGAGAGAGGGCTCTACTACTCAATTGCCTCATGAGCCCAAAGGAACAGCGGTTGGCAAGCGTTATTCTGCGTTTAATCTCAGTAAAGATGCTGTTCCACTTTGAAATTCTAGCTGAATATGGTGACGTTATGACCGAGTCGTCGATTTTATGTGTCCTTGAGCATATACTTGATTTTACCCTGATTCACATCAAAACCCATTTTTGGGGCCTCCGTTTGCAAAACCAGCAAACGCTTCATTAATGGCGCGCTGTGTTCTACCAATTTCGTCAATGTTGTTAGCGTATGCTAGCAATTGCACGTATTTTTGGAATATCGTGACTCTTATGATGACCAGTGAGTTTTGCACGAAAACACTGAAAATTGCTGCATTGCCGCAGTGGTGGGGCTAAGGCTTTGTTAGATTATCATTAAGATCGCATAAAACGATGTTAACGTCGAGAAAATAAAAGTCCTTGTCTACTAGTCTTTCAAATGCCAATGTTATCCTTGAAACTTTTTACTTACTGGCCTGATTATAAAGGGTGGTTAGATTTTAAGGGCCGATGTTGAATGTGAACCACACCTAAACGTCAAGTTTTTTTCTGCATTTTATTTGACATTTCTCAATTTCTGAATTTGAACCATGGAGAGATACACAATCTAGCAACGCTTTAAAGTTATTCAGGCTTATTATGAAAATGGGCGTTCAAATCCAAATGCATATCGTGCAATAAATTAATTTTTGGAAGAAAATCATCTTCAGTGATGAGACAGATTTTTACCTCAGATTTGGGAATTTGGGCGAATGATAATCCAAGAGTGATTGTCGAAAAACCAATGCACCCACAAAGAGTGACTGTTTGGTGCGTTTTATGGGCTGGCGGCATCATCGGGATGTATTTTTTTATGATTTCATGATTCATTCATGAAGAAGTTGAGAAAGCGACTGAAACCTAAATGTCAGATGTTTTACAGAAACTTTTATCGGCAATTGGCTGACAGTCAAAACTTATCCCCGAAATAATCTAATTTAATATATGTTTCTTATTAAATAGTATCAATTTTTATAACATTTTCTTTCACCTCTTCTGATCGACTGTCTGTTATATTTTTTCCTACAAATACAAGTGGCAACCACTCACCCTCTGCACCTACACCATTTAAGAGCACTCCCACACTCACTAAAGCACAATGGTGGCAAACATCCAGAAAGCACCATATTATCTCTTTCAAGCAGAACCACTTGTAAGATGCCACCTCCAAGCTCATGTCATCTGTCCCATCACGATTTTGAATGCTAAACCAGGATTTCGCAGATAAACCCCTCGTGCTGACAATCGCCGCCGACAATCCCCCATTCGGTTCACACACTTGTTATGTCAATACCCTTCTGTCAATAAAAGTAAAATCCTCCTCCACCATCACAGCCCGTCGCGGCGACACGATGAACAGCAAACATCCACTTGTCAAAATTAAGTTCCGTCACACTCCTTCGTTCTGTCGTCGCCACTAACGGTTTCACCGCCACCGTTTACCGTTCACCGACGACTAACGACGAAATCACTATTCGGCCGCAAAATGTTTTATGTCGCTCCAGACCGCACACATGGCCAACAACCAGACCGTCGTCGTCGTAGTCGCACTGAAATCAAATCCAAATTAAAAGTAAAGCTCAGCAATAAATCTGAATCTAGAAAATCTCTGTGGTAATCCATTTCCGATCGTAAATTTAATATAGCCCGCCAAAGGAAGCTCGTTCAGCGCTCGTTCTCTCGTCCTCTGTCGCTTTTTCGGCGCGTCAGATTGAGCAGAGAATCTGCGTCTTCGCAGCCAGTCGAGCCGAAGTGAGTGAGTCGGAGCAGGAGGAATACGTTGGGAAAATCACTATTGATTTGGTGTGTGTAATGAAAACGGTAGCGTCGCCGCGCCGTGTTGGCCCCTGGTTGCTGATGACACGGTGGTGGCTGTAATAAAAGCACACACGCCCACACACGGCATCCCTGTGGAATGACAAAAAACTACGTTCTTCTGGAACTCTTCCGTCATTACAACTACGTACCATGGCCCGGCCCATTAACACCACGGTGTCCATCTCAATTTTCCGCAGGACACACACGCCGGAACGGGTGCTGTGCCAGGAGCCGAACGGGGGCCTATAAGTTTACCCTTGAAGCGGCCATAAAGAACGATTTCAGTTTGTTGTTAATATCGAGCTTTTATGGCTTATCGTCCAGCGTCCGAGCGTGGAGCGGACCACCGGTTATGTGACGTCCAAGAGGACATAAAAACCCAACAACACCAATAAAAGTTACTTTTTAATCATATCTAAAAAGCATAATAAAACGGGAAGGAATGTGGAAAGTTCGGGCACGAGTTATTGTTTATCTGGCGTCGGTCGGTGCGATGGCGTCCCCGCTTTGCTAAGGTAAGCCGGGTAAAGTTTAAATTAAATTACTCACATACCAAATCGGTTTTAGTGTCTTTTTCGGGAGTTTTACGACAGCTTATGACAGTGCGTGCGCTTTAAGGAGGCCCGCCAAATGGGCTGGCTTGTGGAGTGGGCACAGCCATATGGTCAGTGAATCAGCTCTTCGATCGTGGAGATTTGCCCCCACCGTCTTGACCGGCCAGTCATTCATGCACAGAAGGTCTTCTCCAAATTGGTTGGCAATTACCTGATGCAAGACCCCCGCTTATCCAGGATCTCCTTGCTGATGGATTGATGCTTCAAAAATCCCCCCCACACACAAAGATTACCCCGAATTCAAGTTAATTGATGTTCATCCGGCAAGAGCACATGCATATGCCACATGTGGTGCAGCTGCACTTGTCAGCTCCTAAGAAACTCCATGACCTAATCCACACGATGAATAAGGCAACACATCATCAACTCCAAATTAAATCGAAATTCTGAGCACACTTTGTGTAATTGCATCATGAAGTCATAAACACCAAAGCACTTCCGCCTGCCTGCAGGAAAACTCTTGTTGGCTTCGAAAATGTTTGCAGTAGCTTCATGGAATGGAAAGACCGCACAATTGACGGATGTTTCTTTTTAGTTCCTGTACACCGTTTGAATCATAGTGCTTTAAGAACGGGTATATGCCATCGCGTTCTATTTCTGGCAATGCCCCGCAAATCTTTTTGCCTCATATTTCAGAATGGCCAGGAGTCTAAGCTTATCGACTAATGTGTCGAATTGGCCGAAGAAATGCCCCTGATTCTTTCTATCCCTTCTTTTGCCATTCTCATGACACATGCATGCCAACCTTTGAACTTTGTTTAGTAATTCAGGGTAACATGAAAAAAGCAAATAGTCTCACGAAGAAGAGCTCGGAATTGGAGGAATGCGTGGGAATTTCGTGCGCGCAGGCTGTCTTGGTCACAGTAATGGAGATATAAGAAGGGCTCTATGGCGGAATAAGAGATCAACATCCTTGATCGGCTTCAATGAACCCGCGATATCGTTGTCTCCTATAAGTTTTATCGCTCGCTTTTGGATTATATCTAGTAGGTGCAGATTGATCTTGGGGGCACCAGACCAGATATGAGAGTTGTACTCAAACATAGGACGAATATAGGCCAAAGCAGATGGGGGGGGAGATATTGTGTGCATCGACCAGCAGCATTTTGGCGACCTCGAATATGTGATCGTTCCAACTTAGTAGTGTGTTGATGCACATACCAAGGATGGAAAGCTTTCCGGTTTCATCGATACAAGCACCTTTCATGGATAATAGATAATCAGGCGTTCTCTTTAGAGACAGCAGACGGAATTGAATTTTGGAAGCATTGAATTCCACTCTGTTGTTGTTACCCAGTTAATTATGCTGTCAAGATCGGAATTCAATGTGCTTGACATATGCTGCCGTTCCAATACTACGTCCGAAGAGCAGGGTCGTGATTTTTGGAAAGAATATGAAAAGCTGTGGGTGATGTCATGAGCGAAGCACTCTTTCGCTCATGACAGTACCAGAACAGTGCGTCCATCCTTCTCCATTGGATTGGAAGTAGCAGACAGAAGATCATTTATAAAAATGAGAAAGAATGTCGGAGACAGAGCCTTGGGGGACACCAGCATTTATTTTGTGAATATCAGACTTGAACCCATCCAAAAAAACTTGGATGGTTTCTAATTGATAGAAGCAAGGGCTCATCGCCACCATTAGCACGCATTTTCGACAAAAGAGCTTGATACCAAACTCTGTCTTGGTCTTGGTCTAAATGAGCTCCGTTCACATGGATTTCGAAGAACGACTTCACACCTTTGAATTTAAATTGTGAACGCACTCTTTCAATAGTAATCAAACTGTCACTGCCAATTTATTCAGTAAATTCTGTATTTTCAATGTGTTCGCTACATATTGTGTGGTGAGACCACAAGTTGGTCGAAGTCTCGAAAATATCGCTGCCTGTCAGGCGTTTGTAGCAAATGATCCAAATTATGAATTGACCATCGATCAGACCACATTTTGGCGTATTTCATGTAAGGATCTTTGTTTAAGCCCATACAAGATCAAGCTGACCTTAAAAACTGAAGGCGATGAACCATTTGAAAAAACCACCGTCCAAGTACCACTATATATCCTCACCCTGTTTCCGTCCATTTTAAAAAGTTGTTGATGCTTCTCCGTTTTTAGCCAAGAACATATGCGATAGGTGACTTCGATCATATGTCCGCATGAATTATTCTTGAAAAGAAAAAAAATCCATTTTACTGGCATTTAAACAAACTGTAACCGCCCACGAAATTACCGCTAAATACATGCTTAATAACCGCTACATTTACCAGCGCTATTCCTGTGTTGTGTTTTCCAATGGTTTTGTTTTAATTAGTCATCAATTTCTGTTTACACTTTTGGTGGGTGGCTTTTCTCATGGAAAACAAACTTTTCATCGCCGTGATTGAGCTGCATCCCCGGGGCGTATACGTAACATTTCGCAAAATTAATTTTCCATTTATTATTTGATTATTTAATTAATTGATTCGGTGGCTGTACTTTGTTTAGCCGACGCTATATCCGTAAGTGTTTCTGTTTAATGTCAAGGTTAAGAGAGACCACAAAACATTCGCAACAAGGGAAGTTCCCCTGCGTTCGCTGGTGACAAGGACTTGACCAAGGTGGATTCACGACCTATTCCTCGCCATCGAACGTCACTTGAACCACGTAATAACCTCAGCACAGGCCCTTCATCACGGCGCCGCCCACTCACGCAGCTACGGTGTAGTGTGTCCTCTAATATTAAACAATTATGCAAAATAAATTGCTGTTATTATCCCTCAGTCAAAGTTCTCATTTATTCAACTCGGAGTCGAAGAATGGAGTTGTCCTGCCACAAGTGAAGGGCGCCCACAACGGATGACCTGAAAGGCGTGACTAAGGGTGAGCTCGTAGCCAGCGGAATTATTACACGTCCACTTTGAATCTTTCTAACTAAAATTAAGGATATTCATAGCGCGATCCAAGACCTCATCACCTCCATTACGCGCGCACTTTCATTTCACCGTGAGCGGCCTCGTGTACATTCACGTTACGAGGCCCCGCCACGGCGCGGAGTCGTGTTGATGATGATGATGAGCTCCTGGGGTTCTATGAATTGCACATAAAAACGCGAGACTTTTATGCAATTTCATCCATTTTTGCCGGTGCTGTCTGGACTGCTCTCGGTGTGTCTGGTTGTGCGCCTGTGTGCGTGAAAAAGAAGCCTTCATTCATTTCAGTAATCTCCCGGCCCCCACGGTGGATATGAATTACAGTGACGTCCACGTAACGGGACGACGACGGATAGAGCCATCCTATGCCCTGTGCACATGTCTATGTTTACCGGGCTAAGTGAATTCTCACCTTTGCGCCGCTCGCCGTGGTGTTTTTCAGTTTTGGCTCATTGTATCCTGCACAAAAAAGGGAGAAAAAAATACAGGTTGACTGGGGCTGGAAACTGAGTGGCTTGAGCTGGAGCGGTATCCCTTGGCAGTGAGGTTATCATGGGAGAATGCATAATTACTTCAGATTTATGTGCAGGGAGAAGTAGTTCTTGTTCGTTTTTGCTTTTAGCCGGGCTTGCTCCTGTTCGACGTTCACAGCGAAAGTTTTCCTTTAATTTTCATCCTGTTTTTTTTGCGCACATTTTTTTTTGAGGTTAAGAGTCTGGACGGTAGGTAGCACTGGCCGAATGGTAGAGCATCGACAGTTATCCCACATCGCCTGGTCGTTTAATTATCGCTCAAAAGAGGGATGAGCGGGATTCATTAATGGCTGGGTAGGAAACCTTTTTGCGGAGGATATTCAAGGCAAAGATAAACAGTCGGAGGGAGCTGAACAGGAGCATAATTGCATCTTCAGTCCATTCATTCATAAAGTCAATCAACGGGACTCAGTATTCAAGGAATTATGGAAGGGCAGAGGGAATAGTTTAATGCCGTTGTGCTTTAAGGATCTGGGGAAGCGAACACATCCTTTGAAGGGGATCTACTTTTAATCTCACTATTGATGGCTGCTGGAACACATTCTTCGGCGGGATACTGCTCATGTGGTCAAGTGGAATGTAATCCTTTCTAACGTGCATGTTCTTTTCTGCAAAGCTCGGTGAGCCGGATGATTTCATACGAATTCCTGTGCACTTGAAAGTCACATACATCACGGAAGAGTGCTTGAGGTGAACCAAAAAGAACGTACGAATGACGAGGGGAGTAACATTAGCAATCGCATAGCACCGTAACCACAGGAGATCTATTGTGCCACCTTTTTTGATCCAGGACTTCACAGCTATGTATCTTGAGGAGCTTGGGGATGTCTCTGGAATCTAGGTGAATTGTTTTTTTGGTCTGTTCCAGTTTAGGTTATTCCTTTCGTTATTTCTATCCGCCTGATGTCAGATGTGGACACTCCCGTTGTTTCTTTTTTGATTTTCCACAGTTTTTGAGCTGTGGTACCTCATTTTGATTTTGTGCTGAAGGTAGGCATGAAGGTATGACAAGTGATCTTTAAGTGCGCCAAGTATCCTCAGGACGGGCTTGCTTAGACTTAGAATCTCCCTAGTTCGCCAGGGATCGATCGTCACGTATTCTTGGACGGTTTTATGTCTCTCCTGGCTGTTGCAGATTTGAATGTATTACGAATTTTTTCTTTTTTTTCATTTTATTTTATTTTTAATTCATGTACTTGCATGCTAGACAAAAATTCTTAAAACTAGCTTAACTAACTTAACAAATTCTCTTACATCAAACCAACTGATCGTATACGTGCTCTGCAAGCAATTCTAATCATAATTTCTACTTTCGGCTCATGCTTTGTCGTTCTTTGGCAGACACTCTCCCGTATCGAGCAGAGATCGCTCTACTGAACTGGAGGAGATCCTCGTGACCGCGAGCGACATCCCGTTCGTATTGGAGTCGCCGTACGACTTGGAAGATTACAGGACATCCGTATGGATCCTGTATCAGGCCAATTGTGTCGAAGTAAAGGAACGCCGGTAAGGCACACTCACTCAGGGTACATATAGTTCGGGTGGTAAGCCCCAAAGATTAGACTGTTGGACGAAGTCATAGCTCGTGCAATATGCCTTCTGATCAGGTTTGCCTCGTTGTTCAGGATCACGTTGGCATAGTACTTCTTGTGCTCAGACACTGTCACTCGAATAACCTCAACTTTTCCATCTGAGAAGGACTCATGTTGAACCAAAGTGGATAACCATTTGCCATAGTTGACCGGATGTAGTTGCCTGCAGTAAAACAAACTCCTTGCCATAGCAGACGCCTTTTTAGAAGTTACATCGCCATTTTTCATGACGAACTGTCTACCTGTTATCATGCATAGCAATGACTTACTTATACCGAGCCTGACTAGCTTGAAGAAGAGGCCCAAAAACCAGACTATGTCGATCGCTTTCTCCAAGTTAATCAGACAAGCATCCGTGCATTGTTCTTGCCTTTATTCCATTGAATGTAGAACACCAGTTTGGACGTGGCGTGAATGGTTTGCCATATATGGGCTTGTTGTGCCTTACCATTTTATCCACTGATTGGCCAAACCAACAACTATTGTGAAATATCTTGATGCAGCATATAAAAATACAGGGCGGAATATAACGATGGACAATTATTCTCCGTATTGTATAGTTGAACAAATAATGAAAGTGCACTTAATTCGTGTTCTGTTAATATTTATATTTTAACTGATCATATTACAGAAGTGCCTATTTTGACTTAAGCTTCAGTCGATCTCTGAAGTCAAATATCGATCCTGATGTGTGAGATTACATCTATCAAGATCGTGTCACAAGCCCTATTATTTCAAAGAGAGCTGACATTTGCAGCTGCCAAAATGTAAGCAGTCAGTTAAAATAAAGGACTCCACCTTGGGGAAACCTGGATTCATTCAATGTTGAAGAAATGAGTGCAGCGACATCAATGATATCCAGGTTCCAGGACCAGGTTGCCATCAGCAATTACACATTTACCAAAATACACTCTCCAACAAAGAAACAATTTCCCCAAAAATACACTCCCAATGCAAGAGCATTCATTCTATTCCATCATTTCGTTGTGTCCCAGATTAGAAGCCAAGTCCTCAACCACTTAATCCTCTTTTGTTACAACATAACTTGGCTCCTCCAACTGGCATCAGCACATGTACACATCCCTTAAGGACCCCCCAAACACAGCCACCACCGCCGCAGCGACATCGTTTCACCGCCATTATCTTGGATGCCATTATGCCCACAAAGCCTTACCTTATACTTACAAAATAATCACGTTCATAATTATGATTTACTCAACTTTTTGTTTGGCAATTTGTCTAGTGTCGCAAAGGGATAATCTTACAGCAGCCGCAACCGAACCGATAGCCAACCGGCAGCCAACCCCACTCAGCCCTCGCTCGCCGCGGCCTCCCCCACCGCAGACGGGAGGACATATAGAACTAGGAGAGGAAAAAAAAACACGAGCAAGAATAAATCTCGCAATAAATTTTCTTAAAATCTGTGTTCATAATGCTACTACTTCATCCTTTGCCGTCCGTCCCCCGAGGAGGACGTGCCAAATTCGCAAATTTTCAAATGTGTGTCGTTCCCTCTATGCGCTGGGCTTCGTGTGTAGGGCGCTGTCCCTACTCAGTTCTGGGTTCTAACCAAAAAGGCCTTCTTTTCGGGTACAGTGGATTTTTATTTATCCTTTTTTTGTTGCCTCTCTTTTGCGAAGGGAAACTTATAGTATTTGGCCGTCATTGGAGTCATTCTATTTGGGGGAGAAAAATTACAGTATTAGGTAAATTAATTCGCCAAAGGTTGTTACAGTTTGGCTGACAGGTAAGGCAACATCAAGTTTCTATTTAATCACTTGCATCATGACGCGTTGTTGCTCGCGAACAATGTTGGTATGTTCTTAGCTCTAGAGTGGGGCGCTGGCAATACAACGGACTTCCAGGCAAACATGCCCAGGCTCCGTGGGCAAGAAAAGGCAAAAAAAAACTTCTTACGGCGAAGGAAAAAAGACGAAAAGGTCAATGAAAACAAAACATGTGTATATACTGACGACCGAGAAATCAATAGACAGCTTGCAATTTCCGGGTAGGAAAAGATTCTATCCACCTGGGGGACAAAAGTGAACCAAAAACGATATCCCAGTTGAGATCCGAAATATAATAGTCCTTGGTAACTTATGCTAGTTCCGTTTTTCAAATCAACTGGGACTAAAACTCCTGACTCAAAGGGCGTCACTTGAACGTTAAGCGAAACTGCAGATTCTTGGTACCTTTGAAAAAAACATTCTGCGTCGAAAATAAGTTAACACAATTTATAAACTGTCACCCTACTAGTAATCATATCGTGCGCTACGCCGATTATATTTTTATACCTAAAAGGAGAGGAGGTAAAAAAACAAGTTGGCGCGGACACTTACAGCTTTAGCTTGAACACTGAAATCAACGCGCAGATGACCGTAGACGATGGAAGCCAGCTATTCCTAGACTTAAGCCCTCAATGTGTCGTGTCGAGGCCACTCTTAAGTAACAGTTGCACACTGCTATTGACATGCGCCGAATGGACAGAGTTGTTCTTTGAAATTTATTACAAGCTCCGTGTGTTTGCACATTCTATCATTTATTGGGTCTATAACTTATAATAGTTTGCTAAGAGATGGCGTAGCTTGTATTATTCCCTGGAACATGCGTTGGAAAGCTACTGTCATTATACGTCAATTCAGTATATGTCATTCATTTGAAGCGTAAACAGCAGTCTTTTTTTTTCATTCAAATATATCGAACTTTGTGCCTGAAAAAGTGTGTTTGCGGGGACCCAATAAGATACAGCATGGATGACGATCTTCCAAATTCGAGCAGCCAATTAGTAGCTCAAGTATTTAAACCTTCCAATTTTTAATTTCAATTCAAGTAGCCTTTTGTTTGGTGTGTCTACTAGAGGCTGTCTTGTGTGATTACATGAGAGACTTACCATGTTATGCTTGTCTAATTTCAGTCTTCACTTCAAACACAGTCATCTTGCAAGTTGAATCTTGTTTTCCTTCTTCTTGAAGTTTGGCATGATCTAAGACCTTACTTATCTATGCCATAGAGGTTGTTCAGTTAAGTTTGACAAACCTTAGATTTTTTGTCCGAGGTTTATATTAAATAACGTTAAATTTCAAATGAAATCAGTCGGTTATCTCACAGCAGTGCTGTGTGTCAGACCATGGAGATATACCACTCGTGCCTGGGTAGCACGTCCCGTCTCTCAACAACGTTATCATCCTGTTTCCTGAATGAATCTCTAAAGGAATGTCCATCGCCATTTATACATCCCCAACATAATTGCTGGAATGTCAGACGTCCAACTGACAGGCCTCTTAGATGCCCTTGTTCAGACTGGACCCCAAGCTCTCAAATCAGTTATATGGTTGATTTTATGCTTTATGACTTGCTGCCATTACCCAATTCATAAGCTGCATAGAATAAAATGCGACTTACGACATACCACACTTTTTTTGCGTCTGCCCATCATTGGCGTCGCTTATATCCAAATTCTCACAACAACAGTAACAATTATTGATTTAGTTCTTCAACCCGGTTATTGTTTCACTAATTCAGAGATCAAACAGCACTTCCAAAAGGTGATTAACAGGCCTGACCAGGAGAGGATGACAGGGTACCAAGAAATCCAACTCCAGCGGGCACCAGTTTATGAAGCAATCCATCTATGCGCCTAATGCTAAAGAACAAGAAAGGCTCCGATGAAGATGTTCTAGTAGAGAACATGCCTCATCAGATCATCTGCCGAATTTGTGAGGACTAGAACATGCTCTTCGACTGGAACATCATCTGCATTTGCCCATCCCCAAAATAGGCTATCCCCAACGTGGCCTACAAGATGCTGTCCAGTGAACTGTTTGAACGTTTAAAGCTGTTTTGCACTGCATTGACAGGCATGTAGCAGTGCCACTTCCAAACGAAAGAGGTGAAGAAGGCTGTCCCGAACCATCAACGATGGAAGGCAGCTTTGCTCAGAGTCAGACCCTGCTTAAGTCTATGGCTGAGAAGTAAGTACGTGATGCAGAAAATCGAAAAGCTCTATTTCATGTCTGAAGCGTCGACGTTATTCAACTGAGTTCTACATCATCTCCCATCGCCAACGACACTATTTCCGTCACATCCCCTTGGAAAATTGAAGCTATTTTTGCAAATTTTCTCTTGACTGGGAAATAGTTTCTCGTCTCACTAAAGATCCCTTTCCACGGCAATGCCCCTTAGCGCCAGAGTCTAATTTGATCAGATCTGTAATTTACTCAATCTTCAAATGCGTGTGTCCTCACTTCAGCCTGACCACTGTTCCGTCACCCATTGCGGCCATTGATTCTGTCTTTGACCGTATGTGCTCTTCCATTCCCGCGCTGCCATGTCCCCCAGCCGTCAGCCACCAAGTCCGAACCAATTTCAAAAGATATCCGTACCTATATGTATCCGAATGGGATTATTCCAAAACCACAGCCAAAATAGATTTTCTTATTTCATACTTCGCAGAGACTCTCTCTCTCTCTCTGCCACTTCTGGCCCGGTCACACCCAGTAGAGCGGGAACCGTCCTCACAAAGAAACCACGCTCCTAAAAGGAATGAGTTTTCCACCCATCCAAACCGCACACTGTCCAGTCCAAGCCGAAAGATACATTATAATCCTTGTCTCAATTACCCTTTTTCAAGGGTGGGCCTGCCAGTGTGTGCGAGAGTACCTTCTGCACAAGCTTTCATTCTCTTAATAATAAATGACATTTGGCTAACAGGATATTTTTGTTGAAAATTTCATAACTTCGTTAGTGGGGCGGGGGAGGGAGCCGACTGTGTGTGTGTATGTGATCTCGCCCGGCGATGACATGCCATCCGCACATGTGGGGCCGTGTGTGCGGATGTGGGAAATGTGCGAGGATTCAGTTCATTTAACTATGGCAACATGTGATACAGCCCAACAGCCACCCCATCATCCCGAGCCAAACCAAACCGCAAAGGAGTAAATGTTAATATTATCAAGAACCGCATTTAATTCCGGATATGAAAAGACTTGAGAAACGTGACTGAATTGATTATTATACCAGTGGCTGATGGTGAAGTACAACTGCGTAGAGCTGTGGCGGCGCTGGGCCACAATGTCCAGTGCAGCGCATCGGTTCGAAGTGTTTGTTCGTTTTTCTTGTTCATCGCCCACCCCGGCGAGCATGTGGAACGGCGTCTGGCAACCGAAAGATAGTTGCTCTGATTGTTGCTGAAGGATTATGAAGATTTCCAGCAGAGAAAACGTTTAAATTAAACCAAGGATTTTCGGTGGTGGTCATCGACGCCTGGCAACGGGACGAAAAAAGGGAAGAACTCACCCTCTCGACTGCAGAAAGTTTCTTGTTCTTTGCTGGCACTCGACCGAAGCCCGGCGATGGGGACGCAGTTGGACGCAACACATAAGTTTAGCAATTCCACATTCAAACTGTTTGGCATCACGTTTGTAACGTACATGCTGCCACCGGGGTCGGGGTACTTGTGCTAGATGCCGTCTCCGCTGGGTGTGAACGTATCTATTCGAGTGCTGTGTGGCTGCTCCATCTGTGACCAGAAACGTACACTTGGTCATACGGCGTCTCCGAATTTTGGGGGGCGGTGAATGGGATAAAAGTTATTCTCCAGCTGGCGCGGGGGAGAGAAAAAGTTCATGGCAGCATATTCGATTTGTTTCAATGATATAGTTGCCGCACAAGTTTACACGCGTCTTCGAGTTGCGGTTGGAAACAAAACAAAACCACCGACCATTCGAGATGCAGCCGATATGGGTGTCTCCGTTACAGTGCACAAAAGTGGTTTATTTTCCCCTTTTTACAAATCTCCTTCGGGGAGCCGAGCTCAGTCGGTGTAATGAATAACATCACGACATGCTACGCAAGCAGGGATTCACTGGCGCTGGGAAAAGTTTTCAATAAGAGCCATCCATTGTGTCGCGTTGCTCACATCGAACCGGTGACCATCGATGCATGGGCTGGTATTCGAAGACGCCTCTTGTGAAAGTTTTGAAAGTTTTGTATTTTATTCTGCTTTGTTTATGTCCCCCTCATCAGGGCCCACATCGAGTTTCAGTTACACAACGTGTGAAGGGAAGGGAATTTGTTGTGGAACCCATTAGGCGTAATGGACTTGTGATGGAGGAAATGGCTTAAAGTCTGCTTCGGAATCAGCGTTGGAAGACATTTCAATGGAAGAGTTTTGCATATGTCTTCACACCTGGGACATTGATCGGTTACCTTGGTGGGACGATGGCGATGAGTCAATCAGGAATGCTTTCAGATCCTGGTTCCGGTGTTCCTTTGTTTAGGGAATCTTCACCTTCCTTTATTGGCTCCAAGAAATTTGGTCGAGTAGCCTTTTCATCTACCTTGGCTCCCAAGTTACGAATTCTACGCCTAAGATGGCTAGGCCATGTTGAGCGCATGGACAAAACTGCTCCAGCCCGAAGAGTCTTCGACTCCAAACCAGTGGGACAACGCAGACGACCACGAAGCCGATGGCGCACTCAAGTGGAGAAGGACCTCAACCAATTTGGAGTGCGAAATCGGTAGCAGCTGGCTAAGGATCGTGCCACCTGGAGAGGATCATTGACTGAGGCCCAGGTTTACCAAGGACTTTCGCGCCATTAGAAGAAGTAGAAGCCTTTTCAATTGTGTGCTTCATACTTAAGAGTGTAGTTCTTACTTGAGTCTGCCTTATCTAGCCTCATTTTCCCATTGAGTTCTACAGCTGAACAGTTGCTTGAAACGTCTGTATGTCCAAGTACCTGTCAAAGGCGAATTTTCCTTTCCTCCTACCTTGAAGTTCCACTTCAAAGGCCGTGAGGACCGACCGACTGTTTAGAAAATGTTAATATCACGAGCAAATATTGTTCTAGAATGATCTATATTCCTTGCAAGACAAGGCGTTATCTGCTCAACGTCAGGGTGCATATTGAACGTACGACGGCTTCTTAGTTGGTGAAGCCTTCATTTATTGACCATTTTTGAATTTACGATGCTAAGCGGAGAGAACATCTCGAATGAGTGCAAGCGAGCACATGCAGAAAAGCAGAAAAGGCTTAGAACTGCGTTACATCAAGCTGCCAAGTTTTTTTTTAATTATCAAAAAGGAAAGAAAGAAATATACTCGATTTCTCAGGAGTAAAGAAAAAGCAAAAGAAATTGAGAAGCACGAGAGTGTAGATAGAGAGGTTATACGACAAAAATGATGATCAGTGATTCAGTTTGGATAAATCCTGCTTCCGTAGAAGGTTATGATGTCCAAAGAACCAACGTTTGATGCGTGTCGAATTGTTGGGCGCAAGAACAAGCTCATCTGAGAGATATGTTATGTATTAAGGAGCATGATCGGTTTCGTTTGCTGGATAAATAAGAAAGAACTCCACCAAGAGCATCAACTAGCAGAGGACTAGTGCCGACAATCTGTATGTCTCAGATTCATAGGAGATGCATGCAGAAATGAGACCAGGCAGTCGTCTACTGATGCAACACATAAATCATTGTGAGTAGATAGGGAATTTGACTCATACACGTAGCCACACACCGTCTTCAATATCTGGTGGGCTTCTGCCATAGTGGGCTAGAGTAACTGAAGACACATGCATTAATGGTGGTGCTAGGGCAACATTGTTAATATGAAATGTAACCAAATAGGATTGTTGAATTGGGTCCAGTGAAGTCCAGAGGAAGACCACAAATCTTGCGATAGCGAAGTAAAATATTAAATGCAGTATATATTAGCATTCTACAACGAATCAGATGCCAATTGAGCAGCTTAACTTTTTAAAAAGACTTCTTTCAACGGCAGAAGGACTCCAAACGTAAACGGCGTCTCCCCAGGACTTGAGATTGTGTTAAGTTAGCAGAGAGACAGGTCTGCCTTTTTCTTTTTTCTGCCAACCAATTAACGCTCTTGATACAGCAAAGGGGATGACAGATCCCAATAATGCTAATGCTACTTTGTACAATTTAATTGTTGAAATAGTCGGCGTCCAGCTTCAGCTTTCTACTATAAGACAAGAGGAAAGAGCACTTTAATTACGTAAAAAATGTACAATAATTTCTTCCACTTTTTTGTCTTTGCAGCAACGTTTTGGATCGATAGGAGGCCATAGTCAACATGTAATGATGCATCCAGTGCCGGTAGAGCATCTTTGATTTGTGTGACTAAGGGTGTCAAACTTCAGTAAATGCTTTTCACTAGCGATGGGCATGTACCAACTGGAAATAGTTTGGAACTAATATAACGAGCTCGTTTGCTTCGGAATTTTCTGGAATGCCAATGTCCCGACACACACGTAGTTGAATCCTAAAAGACTTGGCCACCTCGTCGGGAGATTGGCGGCAAATCAAAAATGAAAGTAACGACGAGATTTGATCGCTCTGACTCGTCTAACTGTCAGAACATATGATTTCTTATTGCATTATTGTTTAACCAGGATATAGATAGCTTCTGCCTGAAAATCTCTGCTGTAGTTTGCTAGTCGATATGACAGTTGAATGTTTGGTTTTTTGAGACTATTTGAATCTTTTACATCTGGAATGACAAGAAATTGGATATATTTCAAGCAATCAAAAGATTTTTGATAAAGACGGTTTGCTCTATATACTGAAATGGTCAATTGATGATAATGACAAGATGCCTGGTCCGTCGAATGGTTCCATCAGACACCTACAGCAAATGAGCGGGATACTTATGCTTAAGTTCTTTAATGCACACAAGAGTTCGACAGGCAGGTACTTGCAAAGAGAAGCCGGCCCCAGGGAAGCTGCGATCAACGATCGACCCTCTTGAGTGGATTAAATAAAAAATTCCTCTTTCGAGTGCACCATATGCCCTAGAAAATATTTCCTTATCTCCCTAATCTAACTGACTGTCAATAGGTCACTTTACTTTGCGGTGCTACAGCCCGTAAAGAATCTGGACCTCAGCCAATAAACCTCTCCAGTTGGCACGGTAATCGTTTTCATCTGCTTTTAATTCGGCACGCCTAGTATGTAGTCCTTCTTCACTTCGGTGTGCCAGCTCATACATGAGAGTCCTCTTTTGTACTTTCCCACAAGTTCATAATCGATGTCTCTTCAAGCCGGATATGACCGTTTGAAAAATGAATCAGCCAGCGGCGTTGGATCCGCCGACGCATGGAGACATGACTAGCTGTACAGTCCGTGCTGAATTTTCTTCTTCGAATGCAGGACCTTTCTGCGGCAACCCTACTCTAAGAATTCTCTCTCTCTCTATATATATCGTAAAAACAATGTTCAACAACATTATGTTTATCGTATTGTAACAGGCGAGAGTTCAGTTCACCCTGGACCGGCAAACAAGACATCCGAATAAACGTACATTTCCCACGAATAGACCAAGTAGTTTTTCATCTAATCTTGGGATAGTCAAAGCATCCGTGAAATAGAGCACGGCAGAGAAGATCAGAGTTTTATATAACCTTATATTGGTCCTTTGAGGAAAGACTGTACTCCTCAATTCGCTCTTAAGTCAGAATAAACAAGAATCTACAAGAGCTATCCTACGCTTGATATTGTTTACTTACTACTTAGGTAAGCAAAGTCCTTAACCACCTCAGAGCTACATATGTTTGTCTATGGTGATATTGTGTCCAAAGCGTCGGTGGTGTGCCAAACTCAATATGACCGACTCTTATGTACTAATAACAGCATAAGCTGCATACCCCAATTACTTCAAGACATTTGGAAAAAACATTGCCATTGCGATGGCGAATAAGATCCACATGATCTGAAAAACGACGTTGGTTCCCGGTGAGTTCATTAGGGTCTTGGCTCAGCAGCAAAGAATCCGTCATTACACAATCTGCCGAGCCCTGGCCTACACAAGATTAATGTTGAATCATTCGACATTAATTCAGGACAGCTTACGAAAGGTTTCTTCTCGAAGTACATTACACCATCAATGCAACAATCGCCGAATCAGCTCAACCTGAATCTTGTATCACTTGTCGAACTGCCAGCCCTCTCCCCAGATCTCCCTGCATTCCCTGCTCCCAGCAGACCCTCTTGTCTAGACTAGGGCACAGGCACACAAACACACACATCCTCTGAAGTGCCGACACTTGAGGATCCAATTCGACCTATTTCCCCGGTCAATCCCCATCTCTGCCACCATGTCAATCTTGACCTCATTTCTGGCTTCCCACCAACAAGTAACCGAAGGACCCTCTGCGGCCAAGTATCTAACCAACCACCGTCACCATTCAACCGCCAATTCCTGCACTACACCAAGCACACCACACACAAACCGAATACCGCTCAAAAATATGGATTGAATTTTTGGCTACCTAGGCATAACCTCAAAAAGACTGCCATAAATTCCATCAAAGTGCCCGCCAGCAGTACACGGGCATACATCATTCTGTATCTCATTTCATCAGCACAACATTATTCGTATCGTCAATCTTCAAGCTCAAATACTTTGCATTCCCCCGAAATAGATTTCGAAAATATTTTCACTGTTCTCGCTGGCCTACGAGTCCAGTGCCTCTGGCCACGGGCCGCATAAATCTGTGTGCGTATGCCTACCGCAACGAGATGTGCATTTATCGCCGGTCCCCGTGGACATCCCCAAGCGTGGCGGGGAAGTTGAGTGGGCTCGCCACCCCTGGTCACCGAGTTTCGAAACTTCCCCATGGAAGCGATTCCCCTGCGAGGCAGATTCAGCAGTGCTTCCTGTTGCGGCGTGCGGCCTAGTATTGCGAAATTCGCAGAACTTACTGTGAAGCTTTTTCTTTCCCTTCCGGTCGATGGGTGTATGAGTGTGGTGGTGGGCGGTGGGCGATGGGTGAATGGTGTGGATAACGACTTCGCGATGGAAGGGATGGGCGCATGGTTGCGTGCGAAGCATGGAGACACATCAATCTACCGGCGCGTCGAAGAGGTGATGCAAATAAATTTAATTGGCAAGGTCGCTTCTGCTGCCGAATAACGAGGACTCGCAGGGTTCTTATCAAAAGCGACCGGTAATTATGTTGTCTATCGATAGTTATCCCCAAGACGGAGCCATGCGTCAAATTTGACCATGACTTGGGTGGGCTAGTTGTTCATTGTCTGCTCGGTTGGTGGTTCACTTGAGGGAGCGGGGATTTTTTTGGAAAGGTCAATGCTGCCTTGTGATTGTGAATTTCTCGAAAAGGGATATGTAGACGTGACTGGATTTTTTTGTGATGAATGTGGTCTATACAATTTTAGATTTTTGTGATGGTCGCGCTTGTGATGTCTGCATGGTCTGTGGTGATGTCACATATTCGAGGCATGTGAGGTGAAGGTTTTCGGGCTATCTATGATACTGCAAAGAGTAGCCATTTTATTTTGCCCTCAATCGAGGGCTTGTGTGCGGATTTATCAAGTCGCTGCTACATATTCTACCGCATTGCTTTCATTGCAAATCTGAACGAGTTCCATTACATCTTGGTTATGTGAACTGACCACCAAGTTTGTGTGACCTGTAGCCGTTGGAATTATTTGTTTGCCGAGGTTCATGTTTTCGGCATGCGTTTCGTACACTCTTGACGCTTAAAAAAAGCATTCGTTAAGTTATGAGTTGAGGAAAACATCATGCACTTTCTCAGTGCCCTCTTCTCCTAAAAGAGAAATCATTTTGGGAGGTTTTCTTTATCGATTTGTCAGAAGTAGCAGCTGGTGAAGGATCGGTCGTATCGACCAGTAACACAGCCAGCCTAGGCTGACTTATATGTAACTGCTTCATGGTGCCCATTAGCTCCCAACGCAAGAAGCTATGCTTCGATAGTTGGACACGTGGCACCCCATCATCACGTCTTACGAGGCGTGCTTTAAATGCAACTCCATCAGGAAGGCGTTGGAAGACTCACAACGAGTTGGTTGGAACAAGCTCAAAAACTCGTTAGTTTACAGGGCGAAAACATTGAGGAGTTAGAATCGATAGCGGAGGATTTATTGGCCAAGAGATCTGTAGTTCGTACCTTACCTCTGCAATCCCTTTAGAGGATCATGCGGGTCAGAAAACTATGATGATGATAGATGGCGCTAAGGCCCGTAGATGGATACGGCCTAGTTTGTCAGCAACCACTCCTGGCTTCTCTACGGCGATGAGGACCAAAATACCTCTGTCAAGCAGAATTTTAAGCTCAATGTGGACGATGACTGAGAATTCCGTCCCCCAGACTTAGACGAGATCAAGATAACAATATCATGACTGAAACTTAGCAAAGCTGTTGAAGCGGCAGATCTTTTCTTTTTTTGCCGTTTCGTGTACCCGCCTGAAGCCGTTCATTAACAATCTGATAGGTCCATATCAGTATGGCTTCAGGTCAGGAAAGTCCACAAAGACCAAATCTTCACACAACGGCAGATCCTGGAAAATACCCAAGAAGTCCGAATCGACACGCAAAATCTATTCGTCAATTTCAAGGCCGCATATGGTAGCGTACATAAAGACAAACTATACAACGCCATGCTTAGTCTTGACATTCTTGACATACTCGTCAGGCTGTGCAGGATGAGGATGGAGAAATCTCGCTGCTCCATCAAGGTCGGTAATGAACTCACTGAGACCTTCAATGTCAAAAAAAGGTTTTGGAAAAGGCGACTCGCTGTCATGCGATTTTTTCAACATCGTCCTAGAGAAGATCGTGCGAAACTCACACGCCAACACTAGAGGCACGATCTTTCAGACGTCAGTGCAATTGTTAGCATACGCCGATGACATTGACGTGATTGGCAGAACTCAGCGAGCCGTCAGTGAGGCTTTTGCTAACATTGAGACGGAAGCGGCTAAAATGGGTCTGGCGGTGAATGAGGGCAAAACGAAGTATATGCCGTCATCAAGAAAGGACACACAACATCGACGACTCGGTCAGAACGTCACTATAGACAGCTCCAACATGGAGGTAGTAAAGGACTTCATAGTGCGAACAATATCTGTACCGAGATTAAACGCAGAATAACTCTTGCCAACCGCTGTTTCTTTGGCCTCAAGAGGCAATTGAGTAACAGAGCCATCTCTCGAAACACCAATCTGACTTTATATAGAACTGTGATCATTCATGTCTTACTCTATGGCACTTGCTCTTGACATGGACGCTATTGAAAGCGGATGCAGAAGCTTTTGGTCGTTTTGAGAGAAAAGTTCTGCGTGCGATCTTTGGTCCTGTTTGGGTTGAAGGTTTCTGGAGTACAGCAACATGAGCTCAACCAGGCGTCTACGGATCCAACGCCTACGGTGGCTGGGCTGTACAGCATATGGACAAATCAGTTCCGGTCCGAAGAATCTTCGAATCCGAACTTATGGGGCAATGCATCAGAAGACGCCAGGGTTTGGGGTGGCGCAGCCAAGAGTTGGACCCTAACCAACTTGATGTGCGAAACTGGAGACAGTTGGCTATAGATCGCGATAGTTAAAGAGGCTTGTTGGTTGATGATCAGGTCCACCTGGACTGTAGCGCCATACAAAGAAGAACAATAGGAACAAAGGCAGTGCCATTCAAAAGCCAAATTACTTGGCTAGACTTTAAATGGTGCCGAGATAGTGTTTCTTTGTTTCTAGTGGAGTTTCTGACTTCTTGTTAAATTGACAATAAACGCCTGGATGGCGTAGTTGGTTGGTTGCTTAAAGGGGTCACCGGTTCGAATCCCAACGAAAGCAAGGGTTGATATGCTTTTATCTGGTTTAGAAATCTCGTCCCGTCACCATTTGCCGTTGGGATCACATTAACGGCACTGGGTATCGCAATGGACCAAGTGTGCTGACGACTTCGCTTGCAGCCCAATGACCTAAGAAGAAGTCTTACTTGACCTTATGAACATGTAGACTAATTGGCATATAATCGTCTTTAGATACGTTCCGGTTTTAGTCAAAATCTAAGTTACGCCGGCGTTGTATGGAGTTGCTTTTGACATATGGAATTGAGGTCTTTACCATTTCTCGCATGTCTCTTGACTCCTTTACTGCCAATGTTGCTGAGGAAGAAATACACAAAAGGTTTAAGAAAAAGATAGAGGAAGATCGGCATTTGGCATTTTTATTGAAAATTTTCTTCTGAATTTAAACTTGATTTCTGGGGAATTATGAAGTCCAGGCCGATAAGCGAGGGTCAATTGGAGCTTTAGAAGACGGCATTACATGTGTTATTACCGACAACCCACCCAATAGCTTGAAAAAAATGTACTCAAATTTTAACTCTATCAATGGCTTGTTTACAAACGAAGTCATTGCATGAAATAATTTTTAAAATTTTAGTGACAAGCAATGCTCTATGTTCACCATTGAAAATACGCATGTTTTTACATAACTTAAAACAAAAAAACACAATTTACTTATGCACACACAAGCCCTGCGACACACGAAGGGTCGGGCTATAGCAGCCAACTTTCATTGACGGTTCTGGGCACGCTGCATTCAGTCATCAAAATAAAGTCGTCTTGCGTCCTCGAGAACTTGAACTTTATACTGGTGGCTCAGTCTTCATCTGCTTCCCGAAGCAAACAGCTCGAATTGGAAGTTATAGCTGGTGCATGGGATCCATGCGCACAATGTGGCCGACCCGGAAACGATTAATTGTCCAAGTGTACAAGGTCTCCTCAACCATCTACGAAATTCCTAGTGCGCTATATTCAAAGAATGATGCGACAAAAATGATTCAGAGGCAAGAACTCGCAGTCGCTTACTAATTGACTTTGTTTGTGGTTCCAGTGTACCAGGAATCATTTCCGACTTCATTCCTCATCCTGTGCATAATTGAAATCTACGTGTTCACACATGAAAGCATTTCAATTCCTGCTCCATTGAGTTAAATGCACGGGATCCTTGCGTGAGGCTTAAGCGGTTTCAGTTGCAGTCTCTGAACGTCCATTGCGCTGCAAACTTTCATCAACTCAATCGCATAGTTTCCCCATCTACACACAACTCGTCTATGAATCACCATGCAGCACATTGTCTCCGTCATTTCTGCGACAACAAGCCCGTTTACTGCACACCTTCATGGCCGCCTAAGTAGTCACTCGTTTCCAACGTCAGAGGACATTTAATCCTTCTCGTCCTTTCACCAAGAAGGGCCGAGTACAATCCCCAGCAGAGGGACTCCGCTCAAAGAAAACACAAGTCAATTGTACTTCTGGTTTCGCGCTCATCACTTCGGCCCCGTTCTCTGCGACAAAATTTGAAGGAAAAAAAACAGAAGCGCTAAAATTACCATACTCATTTCCCAAATAGGATTTTCAAGGACACCTAGGCACACTCACACGCCGCGCCGTGCAGTGAGATATGCCAAGGAAGCAGCGGGAAAGAACCTGAAGCATGATTTCATTCCAGCGCCCTCGGTTAATTACCATTCGCAATTGTCTAGAAGAAGAATCTCAGAACTCAAGCCCATCCTCACATCCTTTCGGGCTGACAGACATACACACACGCGCGCGCACATCCACGGATACAGTTCGCAACTCAAGGATGCCAACATCTCAGCACCTACTAGAGTGTTTACCGCACACGAGCTGTCGTTGGAGGCGCGCCACGGCGAGTAGCGTTGTTAGCTGGGCGATACCGCTCCGAAGCTCTCACTCTGTACCTCAAGAATAGACACGACTATGATTTATTCAGTGCCGAGGCGAAGCGACAACCATAAACCGCACTCATCAACTGTGTGTGGAATTTTAATTATGAAATTGCATAAAATTAACTTTGACAGAGCTGGGAAGCGTTATTCGTTCGCGGCGAGGATACATCGTTGTTGTCGTTGTCGTTGTCGCTGTCGTCATCGTCCTACACACAAGATATTGTTTCGAATTTGCCGAGAAAATGCACACAGAATGCGCGGAGGGGGAGTGGCGGCGGGGTGGACATGAGTAAGAAGGATTTGTATTCTCCTGCTGGCTGTGTGTCATTGTTGGTTGTTTGTGTGATGTTGCAGCAGTTTGAACGATTCATTAAATCCTATTGCCAAAAGGACGAAACTGGAAACGAGTTCAAGGTTTTAGTCAGGATGCAGCATGTTTGTCTCTGCATCGAGCAAGCTTAAGCCATAATCACTGCTGCTGCAGTGTCGACGACGACGACGACAGATGAGACGACGAGAATGACTAGCACTGCTCTCCGCTGTGCGCTGCGCCGGCCGAAGGTAGACAGATTGGGGTTGTTGTGGGCTGAACGTCTTTAAATATTGTGAGCCAAGTGCTGGGCCAAAGTGAACCCAAGGACACGTATTGTTTATTCGATGAAGACAAATACGACGAATTTATCTTCTTTTCTTGGGTGATGCCTGTAGGGGCTATTCATTGCTCAATGTGGGCTTGTCACTTGGCAGGCGACATATATTCTTTATTTTTGTTTGAACTCAGATGTTATCGGCGCGGGATATAAGATCGAACGTTGAAGTGTCAGTGGTGTGGAGCATATTCAAGGCAAATATGGTCCCTGGTTTGCATTTTCCATTTCAGACTGGACAGAAAATGCGTCTTAAAGGATTTTCGCAAGTTGTTGTGGAGAGGTTGGGTAGGGTACACTATTTGGGGTGACTTGAAAACTGCACCTTACTGAGCCAAGGGTATTCAACAGCGTAGCACACAGACCAGTTGGAATTACCGAAGAGACGCTTTCGATGGATACCGCGTTTAAGGTACTATAGAGCTGGGTAAAGTCGTCTTCGTGATCCACTTCAGCAGAGGATGACAGTCTGCGAGGCAAACGAGACTTTCTTCCTTCCTTCCTACAATATGTAGTGAAATCAGTTCAAATAACTCTACTTTTCATATAAGACCAGATTAACACCCTTGTCATCAATAAGCGCCATCTAGGTCAAGTCTAAAGAACTCAAAGGTGTGTCTGAGAAACTGATTGATTACAATTTTCTAGATTTTGACTTGGACTGAATCAAAAGTCAGTCCGACAGTCCGACTACGAACGCTGAAGTGATAAAAGCTTATTCACGACAGGAATTGAGGATTTTCAGTGACTTGAAAGAGTTGGAACTGGGAATAATTACTAACTTACTCATCAGACCGGGGAACAATGGAGGTTCCGAACATGAGCACTTGATGTCCTCCATCGGTGACCGTCCTTTGCACGCTGCTTCCAGGCATAAAGACCAAGCTGACTTACATCCGCCATCCACTTGATCTCTATACCGGATTTTCGGTCGTTCAATTCTTCTCCAACCAGGAGGTTCGGATTTGAAGACAGTCTTTACTGGAACATTATTGTTCATGCGCTCGATGTGGCAGAGACAGTATAGTCGACGAATTTTTCCCTTCCGGACTACATCCACAGCCTGGTACAGCTCGTAGAGTTCACGGTTGGATCTTCTCCTCCATTCGCCATCCTCGCAGACGGGACCACATATCCAACGCAGAACTTTTCTTTCGAAGCCACCAAGAGTCAGTTCTGCAGTCTTGCTTAGTATCCAGCTTTCGGCTCCATAAATCAGGACTGGCAGAATAAGAGTTATGTAGCCCATGACTTTGGTCCTTCGAGTCAGGAGTTTGGAGCCCAGTTGTTTCTACAGACCAAATAATATCGGTTGCTAATTGTGGTTCTACGTCGCATCTCCACTGTGATGTCGTTTGTGGAGTTTAAGTTTGCCCCAACGTAGACAAACTTCTTTACTTCCTCGAAATTGTAGCTGTCGATGGCCTAGGTGGTGTGCGGCGGATCGATTTTTGGTCGACAGCATGTATTTCGTCTTGTCCTCGTTGACCATAATACGAGCTCGTTTCGCCTGTTCCTCAATTGCCGTGAAATTTCCCACTACGGCGCGTTAGGACCGCGTGATAATGTCGATGTCATCAGCGTTTCCCAACAGCTGAACTGACTTGTTGAAGATAGTGCCTCCCGTGCATAACAACAAATTGACGACATGACTTGGCAGCGAATCTCCTTGACGAAATCCGGTGCAGGTTTCGAACGGTTCAGAGGTTCTTAAACCACAATGATTGATGCATGGTGTATCTGCTAGCGTACACAATCGGATGAATTTTCCCGGAATTCTACCATCGCTTAGAATAACTCCTTGCATTGAATGCTGTCGTATGCGACTTTAAAATCGATGAAGAGATTGTGATACGTACCGAAGAGTGCGGTGCAAAACGGTTCACGTTCACACAGTACACTGGATTGGATCTTGTAGGCGGCGTTGAGCAGGGATTGCAGAAGATTCAATAGCCTGCAATTTATTGTATTACGGAGAAGGCTGATTTTAGTTCTCATTGAAAGCAAAATAATTGAAATGAATTACAATGAACGTTAGTTGTTACAAAATTTGTTAAGCAAACTACTGTATCTATCACTTAAATATTCTATGTGCAAAAAGTTCGAAACTTTACACAAGAAAACATACGTATAAAATGTTGCGTTTGATATGATAGAGGTAACAAATTGAAACAAACTACTACTGCAAATAACTTAAGTTGGTTGGATCCTGGATTAACTCTGGCACCGCCGCCATTTGCGCTCAAGTCAAAACAACAAACCTCTACACCATAGCGGTCACGAAAGATGGCTTGATGGCTTATGTTTTGGGAAATATACGCATGCGACATTGGCATACAGACAACCATTAAGGCACTATAGTACTCTTACAATACCTGCTTCCATCATCCATCGTATACGGAAGGTTCAGTTTTCCTCTCCTTCTTAAACGAGGAGACCATTTGATGTGGCCAATCAAGAGCAATCGATAAATTTTTACTTCTCGGACTACACCCACATACTTATGTCTTCTCCTCTATTCGTCGTTCAAGCAGGCAAAACCATCAGCTCTATTCTCTTAGTGGAAGTGAAAAATTCTCACGTCACTTGTTTCTTCCAGTTCACATAAAGATGTGTACTATTGGATGCAAGTGAGATGACATCCATCCGTACTAATTCTCACTCCATTGAAATTCATTGCAAAGGCCAACAACGGCTGGTTAGCGCAGTTGGTTAAGTGCCTGCCTGTGGTTACAGATTCGAATCCCAGTGAAAGGAAATGAAAAATCACCATTTTGCCTTGGCACAATAAACCATACATGGTCTAAGTGTGCTGGCAATATGACTGGTAGCCTAATAACCTAACCTAACCTAAAGCGCAACACTTGATGTATTTGCAAAGCATTTGCAGGGGTTTTCTAATTTATTTGCAAGGGTCTATGGATATATGTAGCCTTGGATATTATATAGTTTCTTAGATGTAATTGATTTTCTAAGGCGAGCATTCTGGATTTTGTTGGATTTGTTCAAGATTCGGTAGCGCAACTCCAATAAGACGATCATCTTCCACAATAACTTTTATCCGGAGCATTCGAAAACTGCGATTGTACAACCTATATCCAAGTGAGGAAAAGAGTTTTCGAATCCTTAGAATATCCGGTCAATTAGTCTTCTTCCGAACATCAGCTAGGCATTTGAGAAGCTAATCAATAGACCTCTAATCAACTGAGAACAAACACTTAACTCCGGCTAAGCCATTCGGTTTCAGGGCGGGACATGACCCTATTCGTGCCGCGTCGAAACTGGTGCTGGATATCCAATGGAACAAGAGCCAGAAACAATTAACAGGGGCCTGCTTGATTGACCTGAGAAGCCCTTCGACACCGCATCGTTAGAAGGACTTTTCTACAAATTCAATTGGCTAGGTTAGCAAGGGGGTTCGTCGTCAAGAATGACTCCGTTACCTCTACAGGTATTTTTGAAGTTAAAAATGGTCTCCACCGCCAATCCTGTTCAACATTTTCTTGAGCGATCTAATAAGTTCTCTTCCTCACGCAATTGCGTATGCCGACGACTTGATCATGTACGGATCAGGCAAAAAGATCAAGGCATCACTACGCTCGCGCAGGGTGACTTCGACTCATTCATGAGAGTTTACGATGACTTGAAGTTGAATAAGTTGGAAAACAGAAACCATTCTTTTCAGGACGCCGTTGTATAAGGCCTCGGCGGACAAAAAAAAGAATTGGCGAAGTTCTCAATTGCTAGCTAGGGCCCTGTGGATGGGCGACTCAACCACGACCGTTCCGTCTCATATCGAGCGACCCGAGTCTTCTCCGCTTCTGTATGGCGGTGTCGAGTTGGGATAAGCGGTATATTGTCATGAAATATCGGTAATTCGGTTGCCTTGAGTGCGGAGGAACTTCAACATGACTAAAGGTGACTAAAGAACGCACGATTGTCAAGTGGCCGATATTTTGCGTTCTCGTAGCTGTGTTGCTTCGTGTATCGCAGCTACGTCAGCTTAGAAGACGCTGTAGTCGGCTCTTAGTGCCAGTGAATTTTCAAATTGATGCTCCTGTCCAACACTTGAGTACGGAATATGGTTTGTCTCTGCGGAGACTGGTCTCAGACCCGAGCCCACTATGTAGTGAATAGTCAAACACAGTAGTCTATCGATGGACACGCATAAGTTATACTAGATATTTGTCGACGTGGCAAAGTCACAAAGAAAGACATCGCTTTCTTAATGTGCTCCATTAAAAAGGGAGAGGCATGATAGCTAATGCCTAGTTCCATTCCGGATTAGGGCACCAATAAATAATGATAATACTTGACGAGATCGATTGCAAATATGTACCAATATCTGAGGCGGGAACATTGACTAACCGAAAATGAGCACAAATTATTCACCCCTAAGCAGGTTGATCCCTTCCCTTCACATCCATGGGTACATGAATAATGAACAAGAAGAATTGTTGCTCAAACAACTGCCAAACTCCTCTTCCCACCATAATACATTATTATTCCCGTGCTCCTTTGCATTGGCCCACCTAGACCGCCCGATGCAACTCAATTTATAGCGAGCACCTTATTCAGCGAACATTTTGCCCAAAGTCAACTATTCCTCATAACCTCGCGAATTACTCGGAACAAGCAGCGCCTGCTTTCTATTCAATGGAAAAATCCTAAGTACACAACAGGAAGGATTGCAACAGTGAGAACTTGCCCTCCTGCAGGACGAAGGATTTGAGGTCTTTTCATTCATTTTTTTGTGTTGCCCATCACATCCACTCGAGGAATCCAGGAACTTAAAATGCAAGAATGCGTGCCGAGTCGAGAGAGAGAAGAAGAATGGAAACCCGAAACCGACTACTGTAGCTCTCACAAGGCAAGGGCTTAGCAACAATGCAAATAGGACACATTCTCTCCATCCCGGCACCTCGCTCGCCGAACAGATAAAAGGGACGGTGTATAAATTTGAAAACTGAGAAAATTTACAACGACTGTTAAAACAGTTATCTCTAGCTCTAGTACTGCTGCCACCACTACAGCTGACACAACTTACATTTTATAACCGAAGATAATACCGTTTAAGCATAAGGGATGAATGTAACGGTTCTGTGGTACCGTGGAACTCCGTATTCTTATTTCGCCGCCAGTGCTGAAGTGAGTGAGCGGAAAAAAAACCGCTTTCGATTGTTCTTTTGTCCGTAAGGATACAACTTTAAGAATGCAGGTAGTATGAGTGTAAGCTCGACTCAGTGTTCTCTCTCTCTATTCGCAGATAAAGGGACGAACAAACGACGGAGTCCGCTCGAATGTGAATACAATTATGTACCACCTTGTTGTCTATATTTTTTACTTTCTTCTTTGGATCGTTGGCGGAACCCACGCTGCTGAGCTCGTATATTGCAAGGATTACGCTGCATTTTTTCTTTCATTCCCGTAGGACTGTTTATTGGCGATATAAAATGTTATGATTGCAAGGTATCAGGATATTTTTTTGATTATGTCTCATCTAATCCGGTGTGTAGCACACCGCAGAGTTCCTGAGTTGGATGGGCATCAAAATTGAAAGGGATTTTATGGGGAAGAGAATGGAAATTGAGGACAAAGTTGAAGTGGGGAGTCCTTTGCATTTGCAGGCCGGATAGATCTGGTTGAACTTTGGACGTAAGCAGGTTTGCCTTGCAATTGCTTCGAGCTCTTGAGTAGATCTACTAGTCTGGATCTTAACCGCTCTAATTTTTCAGCTAAGCTACTTGTTGTACACAACAGCTGGTTAGCTAAGTTATTGCAGATTGTTCCCAATTCTTGAACTACAAGCTCGGGTGAACAACCAGTACCCGATGGCTACCACTTGGAGGTAAAATAAGCACAATTGGTGTGTAGGAAAAGTTGCAACACTTCGCCAGGTTGACGCCAGTCAGTGCCTACCCGATTCCCACAACACCCAGCCATCAAACAACAACGACACTACTGCGGAGGTAAAACGGAGGATCACGTTGGTCAACCGCTGCATTTTCGCACTCAGCAAGCCACTGAGGAATAAAGCCATCTTTCGAAGAACCAATATATCGCTATAGTTAGTTAGTTACTTTAGAGAAAAGTCCTACGAATTATCTTCGGTCCCGTATGTACGGATGGTGTTTGGAGGAGGAGACTGAACCACAAGCTGTACAGGCCGTACAGAAGGGGACCTGCATAAGTTGAACGTGTGTGGCTGGAAGCAACTAGCACAAGACCATTCTAGATGGAGAGGCATGATGACTGAGGCTTAGGTCCACCCCGGACTGTATCGCCAATCAAAGAAGAAAAAGAAGAAAGAGGTGTGAACTGAGACTGTAGTCGGCATGCAATCCACACTAGAGATGCCGCATCGAAACTGGTTTCGGCACTAGTTCTTCGGATATGTATCTCAGGAACTATATACACATCATGAACTTGGAACTATTTAGATGAAATTTAAATTTAATTTATTCCTCAGTGGGTTTCCAAGTCCAAAAATACAGCGATTGACCAGCTTGATCATCCGTTTCATCTCCACGGTGGTGTTATTGCTTGTGTTAACTTCGGATCTTAGGTAACAAATTCTTTCACTACTTTGAGGTTATAGCTGTCTATAGTGCGTTATGGACCCTCATTGACCGCATGCTCCAGCTTGTCCCTTCTCGATTCTCACTGACAGCCCGTTGTGTTCTTCCAATGATGTCAATGTTATCGGCCGGATAGTGGATTGTGGCTCTGGTGTTGACATTTGAGTTCTGCTCGATCATCTCAAGAATTAAAAATAAAAAATATGCCTGAAACTCGATGAATAGGTGGTGGGTATCACCTTGAAACTTCTGGGTCTTTTCCAAGATCAGCCATAATGTGAATATTTAGTCGTTAGTGGATTTCGTTGGCCTAAACCTGCACTGATATTGAACAATCAGGCTGTTGACATATGGTTCCAGGAATTTACAGGGCAGAAAAGGTCTTTCAAACTACCTTCAGGAGACTTATCCCTCTATAATTGACACGGTTTAGAGGGTCTCCTTTCTTTAGTATCGGGCACACTATGCTGATTTTCCATCCGTCAGGCATATGGTAGACTCGTCCGACCAGATTTTACAGGTGGGTTGGTGTACCAAATCTTCATCACCTACTTTGAGAAGCTCGCCAGGCAGTACATCGGCACAAGCAGCCTTGTTGGACTTTAGTTTGGCGATTGCTGCCGTCACTTCACTCAGGTCGCAAGGGGGGAATTCTTATCCAACATCCCCTCTATTGGATGGATTAAGTCGCTAAGTTATAGCCATACACAACTATTTTCGTTGAGTTTCAATCCGGGAATTGTTTATTTTGACTGCTTTGACTGACTCCAGTTGTGCCTAACAGGTCATCAACAAGAGGCTTTTAAAGTATAGCCGCTCTCATGTGAACATAGCTTCTGACTCAACATTCATATTTAAAATGTCATAAGTCAAGGTAAGTCAACAAGTAACCAACCGAATCGTAACTGATCACCGATTCTATGGGCAGCCACAATGACTACAAAATCATAAAGTACTCGGCGTAAACAGCTTCAATTCGGGTTCAGTAAAACCCAACCAGAATTGTGAATCATCCTTCGTCCGGCACTCGCCAACCCACTCTTTTATCAACTACAAATAAAGCCTATTCCCCGGGCGAGTGTGCACAGGCAACAGTGAATAAAGTATGCCATCCCTTTGCGCAAATAAGGTCAAACGTATCCTAATAAAATAGTTTAAGCCCTAACCTGTTGTCTCTTGTAAAACAATTTATTCCACAGAATTTGCAGAATTCATCTCTCGTCGGGTGGATGGGGGACCGGGGGTAAAGCGTGTGTACGCACACTCTCTTCGTCAGCGTGCTACGGAAACAAAGGCCATATTCAACCACCAAACCGGTTCCCATTCGCTCACCGCTCTCGGTGAGCTTCCGCTCCGCAATCTGCGCTCCAAGACGACCCACAAATGCTGGAATAGAGATCCTTCCGGGATCATACTATAAATTCTGAATGTGTAAATTCTAAATTTACTCCCCTTGCTCAGCGGGGTGTGTGTGCAAAGTGCGCACGGTGCGCGGGGGTACCGCACACACAAACGCTCGCGCTCCAACACCCACCCCATGCCCGGCCATTCGCACTCGCATTCGCAGTCAAATGCTCACCTCTTTCGGTTTTTGGGGCGGTGTATTTCGTAGTCGTTGCTTTTACCGTTATGACACTCATATGCCCTAAAAAACTTCACATCGTAAACATAAAGTTTAAGTGGAATTTTTATTGCGCAATTTCCGGTGGAATAATTAAATTTTTATGCGACTAATTTCGCCACGTTTATTGGGATTGTGGGGGGCTGTCAAAAAGGGGTAAAGCTAGCGTAGTTTCAGCAGGTTTTCGCGTCGGTAGCCTCGTCGTTCATCTCTCACATGATGTATTGATTGCGCTTCCAGTGTGTCCCGTTGCCGGGGTGCTGACGAATATTCCTTAGCCGCAGCTGCTCGTGTCCTTCGGTGATGGGGTTTTGTTGTGCGAAATGCGAATATCTGATAACGTGGCGTTCGCACGTCTAAAACTTTCCTCGGCACGGTGGGACACGAATTCATGCACCACAAAAACTCGGGCAAAAGGTCCAAATTGGGTTAAGGTTATAGCCACTCTGATGGTGGACATTGTGGAGGGGTGGCAATTGTCACGTGGCTGTCGCCCGAAGACCGAGAAGAACTTGTGCAATTTTAATTAAAAATTAATTTCAATTACATTAATGTGGGCATGCGTGTGTGGGGGAGAGGGCAGTGATGTGGTGACGGTGTGCATATTGCGATAATCGAGTGCGAAGGCCAAGCGATGGGGCGGTGGGTTCGTGACGGTTTCTTTTTGGCGCCGCACCAGACTCGGGACGTTATTATTGTTTAATTAAATGGAATTCACAGGAATGCGGGCTCATTAGTTGTTAAATTGAATGGATTTGCGGTTACCTCGATCTCTTTGAAATTCAGTCAGTCACTGAGTACAACTGGAGGGGATTGGTAGATCATCGCCTTGGTTGAAGCAAATCTTATATCAATGTTGATAGAAGTGTTCAAAAATCGCTTGGAATATCGGCATCGGGTGTTGTTATGGTTTCCCTCTCCGAAGTGATCGGATTTGGCGAAAGATAGAACTCTGGATAGAGCCATAATTCGAATATTGACAGGGAGAAGACAATGGCCCTGTCTTTAGTAAGAGGAGATCATGACTAGTTGTACTCAGGCACATGAATTTGAATATGGTACTAGGAGTATACGTTGGACACGCTATCGGACTACACTCCACGGTGACTTTTGCTAACGCAGCAGAAGCAATAAGTGAAATCTGTCCAACATCAGCTCGTCTTAGAGTTGATCCAAGTGACGAACCGTTTTCTTTCTGAAAGATGGTACATATGTCTCTTAGGTCGACTGAGGCACTTCCGTGTGGGAAATAACGTTTTCCTATCCAGAGTAGTACCCGACATTTACTCATGTAAGAATTTTTCAGATGCATCCATCTGACAAGGAATTATACTTGAACTCCATTTCGTTGGAGAAAAATAACTGTGCTGCCTACCTATGCAACAAATTTCGAATTCTATAAAGCTCTTTAATGCCTTTGAGCTGATCGCGTCCGGCGCAGAAATCAAGATATTAGTAAAGAAATTAATTCAGATCCTCGCAAATCCCTTCTATGTAGAGCTGAAGTATTAAGGGTGTAGGGTGGGACGGTTTTGGACTTAATGAATGGCAAATCAGATATAGGGCGAATCTGCACACTAAAAGCCATTTTGTCAAGTCGTGTGGTGTCTTCCTGATACTGGAAAAGATGCAGCTGTTGGAGAGATGAATTCGAAATTGTCGTGCTCTACCAACACGCCGTAGTGCAAGCTTTAACGACGATTGAAGCCTCGCGAAACAAACTGGTCTTAATGTCAATGAGGACAGGACAAAATATGTTATTGCTATCACGTAAGAAACGGCTCGCCTCATACCAGATACAAAATATCCCTGTTGACAGGTGCAATTTTGAAGTGGTGAAGAACGACGTAGAATCCCCCTTGGCAACCATTGCTGCTTCGGGGGCAAGCACCTGACTGACCAAAATAAACCTTCTACAGAACTGACTCTTGCAGTCCTACCATATGGTGCCGAAAGATTTATGACAGACACTTTGACAAAAAAGTCCAAGTCATATATTTTTGTCTAATCTGCGGAAAAGGTGAATGGGTTAGAAGACATAACAGCGAATACCAAGATGTATTCCGAACTTCCTGTATAAGGACCAAGTAATAGAGGACGCAGGGACTTGATGAACGGGAGCAGTGTGGGCATCATGGCTTCAGTGTAGAGGTAATTATTAAAACTAATAAACGTTGCGACCATTATCGTACAAGACCCATTAATAAAAGAGCTTATGCAAGGTTTAAAGCCGGTGGACTATAGACAGCGACGTTAAATCACTTACTAAGCCCTGGAAATAATTCGTGGATCATTTTTTTTCTAAAGCGGCAAGCCAAATTCCACTATTTTTCGATCAAAGCTAGCATACTTACTTACTTAAGTCATTTAACCCCTCGGGGGCATAGGGCGTCAAACACGTCTGCGCGCCATCTCGTTCGAATTACTGCAACGCGCTTGGGCTCCCTCCAACTCATTAATAAAGAACTCGATTCCTCTTCAACCGTTCTGAGCCATGTTTGCCCAGGGTGTCTCGCTGTTCTGTCTGCCTGTGTAAGCGGATTCCACTGCGTGGCGTACTTCGCAATGGAATTGTCTTGCCGAAGGGTGTGTCCAATCCCCTGCCACTATCTCCATCTCATTGTGTTTATAAGTTTCTGGCCCGTTCTCAGGTACAATTGGTCGTAAGAGACACGGTTCGGCCAAAAAAAATCCTAAGGATGAAATCTGTTTACGAAAGAGTGCAGCTTATGTTTATGGTAATGGTGTCCACTTTTCAGGTACTGTATTCATATAGCAGCACCGACTCTACGTTGGAGCGGAACAGTCGCAGCTTGGTTCTTAAGCTGATGACATTGCTTTTCCAGATCGTGGATAGCATTCCGAACGCAGCTTTAGCCTTCCCAATTCTGTTGTACACGTCCAGTTCTGTGCCACCGCGATTAGCCGAGACCACACTTCGTAAATATTGAAAGCTGTTAACTTTCTCGACTTCCTGTCCGGCAATGTTCAGTTGAGCACGGTTGTTATGGAAGGAGGAGATATGCCATTTCTACGTTTCCATCATTATAGTTCCATCAATATGTGGCAATAAATTGTGGTATTTTTATAAATGTTTTCAACTTTTTCCCGACTGTGATGTTCGTCAATATATTTATAAGAATTATTTTGTTAGAATGATTGGCATTTTTTGACGACTTTCAACCACGAACTGTACGGGCTGTACAGCGACATGAGTCTAGTCAGGCGTCTACGGATTCAACGCCTAAGATGGTTAGGCCATGTAGAGCGCATGGACAACACTTCTCCAGCCCGAAGAGTCTTCGACTCCGAACCAGTGGGACAACGCAATAGAGGACGATCACGAACCCGATGGCGCACTCAAGTGGAGAAGGACCTCAACCAACTTGGAGTGCGAAATTGGAGGCAGCTGGCTAAAGAACGTGCCAGCTGGAGAGGATTGTTGACCGAGGCCCAGGTTCACCCCGGACTGTAGCGCGACAAGAAGAAGAAGAAGAAGAGGGCAGATATTAAAAGCAAGATTCCGCTGTTCTGTACTCCTAACAAATGTGTGGAAATAAAGAAGTATGAGTGACTTGAGAGCTGAAACGCTTAAAATCTGAGGTGTACTATGGTGGACTAATGGTTTTTTAATGGAAAGTTGAACATCTCTTTCATTCCATTATCAATATGCAGGTTATATATAATGCAAATATATAACCTGTATTCCTGACACTTAGCAGCATGAAAGCATGGAAGCTGTATAACATGATGCCAGTCTTGGATATTATAATTCTTAATAAGTTTAGATCCCAAATTATGTCCGAAATTAAGTTCAAGGGATTGCTCACATATGATTTAAGTTCAAGGGATTGCTCACACCACAAGAAAAATCCTGCGCCATAACAAAAGGTTTTTATTGTACCTTTGAAATTAAGACCAAATAGAGATTTTATGTATACCAGGAATATATTCGATCCTAAGACTGAATCATGAGATAATGCTAGATTAAGTAATTTAGTTTCGCTCTGTAAGCATCTAATTTATTGCAACTAACTAAAATACATTATGCCATCGTGTCACCCTACATTATCCCACATACACACACAATTACTCGTAATGCAGTTCTACACTCAACTTCCTATAATTCTCTCATTTATGTATGCTCTCATTGACATATGATCTATTGCTATACTCATTTTGTTATACGTATGTTATAAAAAGCCTGATCGATGTTACTAACGTTCTCTGTTAAATAAAAGCTGTTGAAGAGATATATTCTCGAGTGGGTTGTCGTTTGTTTAAATTTGACTTACAGATCATAGTTCCAACCAACCCCACATTCTACTCTCTTGGACCAATTTTCAAAAAATGACTTGAACCAATTTGAAATATACCACGAAATCCGCCATTTTGAGTCCAACTGCAAATAGTGACTGGCCCAATTTTGAGAACCCGATCAAAGATATATATTAACTTAGCTTTTACTGCGATTCGAACCGGCGACCCTTATAACCAAGGGCAGTTGCTCAACAAACTGCGCCATCCAGCGGTTGGACTAAACTAACAAGCTTTCGCTTTGGACGAGCTCAAGACTAACAACCGGGACCGAGAACCAACATATTGTAAGAAATAACGTCGCACATATCGGACCGATTCATCAAAAATTGACTAGTATACCCAGTTCCATACACAATGATATAACATGATATGAATCGTGAGAAACAGGCGTGTCAGTAGCGGCTTAAGCCTATCTAAAACAACTTGATGTAACACACAATGAAGGGGCTTGGGAGAGATGTATGTCACACGCGACGCTCATCTGATGATTACGAACCGCATGTCACAATACTGTCACAAAGGAATGCCCAGAAAATGTCGATGTTGCCAATGAGCCCAATAACCGATGGCTCCCCAATTCGAGCATCAGCCAAACGGATACATTACATGTTCCCCAGAAAAAACATCCGATTACTGCTGTTCACTCGCCAATACAAGCTCATCAATTTATCATAGCACCATTAAGAAGGACAAAATCAATATCCTTCCGTGATTCAATTTAAAGCGACCCAGTACACCACTCAGCGCACTCCAAGCCCTGAATTAAGCCCCGAATTCAAAAATGTAATCGAGTTTTAAATTGCTTGACTTCTGCAAGGAGGCGCATCCACCCGCGCGCATCCGTGTGCCCCGGATGGGATAACGCTCTGTTAATTCACTTGTAGCGATATTTAAAAACCCATTACACCAATTTATTGCCACTGCACTGTGTTTGTGTAGTTCCCTGGCCCACTGTCACTTGATTCTGGTTTTTTTTCGTGTAATTTTAGCCAATTCGCACGATGCCAACGCATCCTGATGGGGTGGGGCGAAGGGAGGCTGTGCATCAGGATGGACACTGGTACATTTTCACTTTGTAAACTTTTAAGGAAATTTCCATATAAAAACATTCGCTGTAATTAAAAGGCAATAAAATATTAAATTGGCATTCATTTTGTCGCCATAAATATTCATACACACTTGCACACAGTGCGTGATGTCCTTTGCCGGCGCGGCACTTGTTCTGTTCGCCCGCACCGCACCGCACATGGGACGATGGGTACGTCAGGCGCGAGGCTTTATTGCCGTACATTGCTTCTTCTTCTCTCGTTTCGTCGTTTTTTTGTTCATTTCTTTTATTGCCAATCATTTCATATTCCACTCGGTTGACGGTTTTTTTGGCCGCCTTTTGTACTCGTTTGGCGGCGAACGACGGCTTCGATTCGCAAACAAAACTCAAACGCGAGCTAGACGGGTGCAGACTAAACGAGACTGATGTTCAGTGCGGGGGACGGTTGCGCCACAAAATGCCGACGACATTTTGTCAAATGGGATTAATAACAGCAAAAACGGGAAATCATATAAAATCGGACTTTTTTCTTTCAGTTTTTTCACTTCAACCCAGCAATTGCGACAGAAGAACTTTTCCCCACCGGATGTCGATATGGTGGCGGGCAATGCGCGTCCCGTTGCAGCGAAACGTCAAAATCCCACATGTGTCATCTCGATGACGAGTTTTATTTATCCGCTCAAACAAGCGGATCCAATCAACAAGCGAACTAACGCCTGTAGCCAATATCAACATGGAATGTTGCCACGGTAGGGTGGAGTGGTTGTTTGATAGAGGCCACCACTTTGTACCGGAAATGCACTCTGGGGATTCGCGCTTGCAAGCGTGAGAGCGTAAAGCTCCCCGGTTGCAGCGCTGTGCAACTGGGTGTGGGCATGGGCGTGGGTCTGTTAATGGTCGGGCGTCTGCATTAGAAATTGGTTCTCGGATAAGGGTTCTCTGATTTCGACTGGACAAGGAATCGATAAAATTTAATTAGAATTGACAGGTGGGCCGCGAAAGTCGAACAAGAGTGTAGGCCGAACCAGAAATAATATAAAATGTTGTTCGACGGCATACGAGGCTCCCACACGGTTGGTATCTAGGACAACAAAGCGCACATACACGCGTGTGTACGGTGTGCGGTTGGACCCGGCCAACCGGACCGGGGGGCGTGTGTCAGCAGGAAATGTTGAAGTTGTTGTCGAACAATTCGACACAAAATCGGTGAAGTGGGCTGGAAATAATAAGAGACGACCGTTAGCCGTGGGTGGGGCTATTAAAGGTTGACATTTTGGCCAGATATTGCTGCGAACTTTATTCGTGGCATAATCATTTGCGGACAGGTGTGGATGCGGTTTGTTTTCTGGAAGCGACGACCGAGGGTCGATCAACACACGTGCTGTTGATTCGAGAGTAGGCACAACAACTTACGAAATGGAATTTTTCCTCATCGAAGGAAGGAGCAAAATTCGGTGTTGGGCAGCGTTGCTTATCGTAGCATTGTGTTAAGAGTCTTCTGAGTGTAGACTGGGTTCAACTGTCCGGTCAATCACAATTGTAGCTTTCCAACATTAAGCTGTAGTGTCTTGTCCCGAATGGACATGAATTCCGCCCTCCCGACTTCCGTGATGTTATGGCGGCAATCACCTAACTGAAGTCCAACAAGGCTGCTGGTGCCGATCGACTGCCTGTCGAGCTTTCACAATATTTATAGACACGAGCTATACAGCGCCTTGTTGGCATCTCTGTCAAACTCGTCCTACTTTGCAGAATGACGATAGATAACGTCCGATGCTTTGTCAAGGTCGGTAAAGATTGTACCGAAACCTTTGATGTCAGCTAGATCCCTTTATGGTTTACAAATGCGAGCTACGTACAAAGATGTTCCTGCCAATGAAATAGCCGGGTGAGCCATCGTGCAGTCTTTTTACTCTAGCAAATATATTCTTTTTACCAATCTCAGCGTGTTGATATCTTTTCAAGGACATTGCAGAAGTCACTTCTAGCTTGGATGGCAGACAAAAACTAGGTAAGTGGTTTATGGTTTTGGGATCTTCTGTTCCACTTGGATGGAGAACCAAAAATCGATGTCTTATTTTCGTTCGCTGCTAGTTTGTACATCCATGGCTTTTGATTGTATCATAACTGCTGACGAAGGAGTTGATCTTATGCACAACTCCCAACTAGAAGGAAAAGCCGCCGAAACCCCATGCAAACGATACAGTCTTCGAGACACTATGGAAGTTAGTGCAGTAGATAAATATTGGGGCGCTCATAATGTGAGCATGAGTACCAATTGTACAGTGCCAGGTTATGAGTCCTATGAGTGTCCTTAATGAGTGCTTGCTAAGTAGACTGAGTGACCGTTTTAGGTTATCATAGGTGATGGCCAGATTTTGTTTTAAGGCAGGTGGTGCCTTCTAGCCATTTGTCATTGGTGGTTTTAATTGTGTGAATCTTTAAAAGCTGATAGGCTATATCGATCGGCATGGATGGTTGTAACCCTGCTATTGATAGGGATGAGGTTGTACCGCACCTGGCGAGTTCATCGGCTTTGCAGTTTTCTGGTATGTCACAGTGTCCCGGAACCCACATGAGGTGAATGTTAAAATGCTTAGCCATCTCGTTAAAAAACTGCCTGCAATTAAGGGTTGTTCTTGAGTAAAACATGACATTGTACAGGGATTTTATAGCGACCTGATTATCGGAACAGATGGTGATATCCCTTTTTGACATCACGTTGTTTTTGAGCCATGACAACGCCTCTTTAATCGCTTTGGTTCCTGCATGAAAACGCTACAGTGATCTGGGAGCTTCAAAGAGAAAGCAATGTTGAGATCGCGGGAATAGACACTCGCACCCACCCCTTCGCTTGTGTTCGATCCGTCTGTGAAGATACGCAAAGGATCATCCAACGTCTACCTATCAGCCTTCCAGTCCGATCTGGAAGGAATGCTGATCGAGAATTTCTTCACGAAGATAGCCTGGGGTATTAGGCGGTCAGTGTTGCTTGGAAGAAAGTTGAATTCCTTGAGAATAGTTGAGTGGCCGATGTTGCGTTCGGACCACAGTCGGAGTATTTTGAGTCTCAAGGCTGTGCTGGCTGCTGTTTATTTTCCAAATATTTCCAGTGGTGGAAGGAGAGGAGAATACTCAGCGCGTCTGAGCGAGTACTTCTCAGTGCTCCGCTGGTGCACAAGCAGGCTAGTCTTTGTACTCGATAGAGGACCTTGCAGTTAATAGCCTTGTTTTGTGCTGTCTACCAAACTGAGCCTCCTTACAGTAGTGTCGGTCTGAGAATCCCGGTGAAAATCCAGTGAGCGACGCGTGGTTGTAAGCCCCATTTGAAACCGATGGCTTTTTTGCAGCTAAAAAGGGCTGAAGAGGCTTTCTTGGCCCTTTCCAGGATGTTGAGCGTTAAGTTTAGCTTGCTATGGATCATGAGACCCAGAAATTTCGCACTGGCAGTTAGCTGTAATATAGTGCCAAACTGCAGTGGAGTGTCAAACTGGGGGATTTTGTATCTTCTGGTTAAGAGTACAATATTCGTTTCTTGTGGGTTAGCGTCGAGTCCGCATGTTTATGTCCATGCTTCCAGCTTGTCGAAGGCAGTCAGCATTATGCCTCTTAGAATAGAGACGAATTTGCCAGATGCCGCTATGGCGATATCTTTAAAGTTATATGTCAGCACCCAACGCTGTAGGAGACCCTATATTCAGTCGAGAGTAGGTGTCAGTGAAAAAAATGATTTTCTTCCTTACTGACTAAGAGTTTCGTTAAAAGGCAACGCCTCAGCGTAGGTTGGTCCAATTAAGAACCTCAAAGCTGCCACAACAGTTTCTTTTCGTCTTTTAAAAAGAAAACCCTTCAGACATCATTCTTCTTGCAAAATTCAGGGTGTCTACACCGCAGTTTCTCCACTGTCTGTCCACCCCCTTGCACGCCGACAAAAGCCATCGGCTACTCAATCTTCTTTCAGATCTTGACAGTCACTTCATCATCCATAAAGGAATCAATTAGTTTCAAATTCACTCATACTAGTCCCTCTCTAGCCGAGGCAACCATTACCCAACCAAGGTCTCGATTTCTAAGGGAATTTCTCAGAAAACACGCAAAGGCCCGCCTAAGATACTGTGGCACAAGAGGCTTAACCATCCTCGAGTACATCGAGTTTCATAATGAGGACGGACGTGTACGTCCAACCACCTTGTTCGTACTTAAATTTCTCCCTCGGATTCGGTTTCGTTTGCATTTAAAGTGCCATTGACCGCCCATATCTACGCCCCACGTCACTCAACCGCCGGGCGAGTTTCAACATTTCAATGCGCGCCTCACGTTACAAATTGGATGGATCGATGTTTATTAAATTGGTCCGTCCCACGGGATCGATTACCCGCACTAATTCCTTTTTTTCTTTCCATATCGGCTTGTAGGGAATGAGCTCCAAATGGCCATTCGAAGCAATTATGAGTCTGAACGGGCAGCACTGGCGAGCCCCCAAAACGAGTGTTTACACGAAAACATGTAAGTGCACGCCTCCCGGCTTTGACTGCTTAATTGTGATTGATTGCATTCGGGGTCAATCATTGCCAGATGCACGAAGATAAGCCACGAGCGGGGGTTTTCAGATGTTCACGTGTCCAAATAGAGCGGCTAGATGCAAAGGTCAAGCACTGACGTCCGCCCACGCGAGATAAACGCTCGTACAGTACGCGTTTCGCACGGTCAGTCCGTCCGACGGCACAGATGCCCATGCCAATGGCGCAGAGGATAAGTGATATCCTTTCACCGCCGCACGAATGGCCACGCTGACACAATAAATATTACCGTCACCACCGCCGCTTCAATCACGAACATGACGTCCCACACGGCTGAGCACACTTCACGGACCGCTGTCACAATTGCCTGGAACTGTGCATTGCCGCATGACAAATGTCCTTTTACAAATGCAAACACAAAATCAAAACGACTGAACGAGGATAATTGCGCTAAAAACTATTTACAGTTGGCACGCGATCCCGGTATTAGAGCAGCGCGCGGGGCGGTTTGCGATTGATGCGATGCTTGTGGCGTGTGCAGTGGGAGGTGTGGTCGTCTGGGCGAGAAGCAGCGTGCTGCTGCAGTCGTTTGGGATGGATTTAAGGCGAGCGTGCATTTTAACAAGGGGCATGCACAAAATTGCCCTAGGAACCCGTAGCTTAGGATTTGTGACCCACAATTGGAGTCGTTGAAAGCAGCCCTCGTGATTCTTGGCGACGAGTCATTGCAGTGCTTGGTGGTGTTTGCTTGATGTTACTGAACGGGTGGGTTATAAATTCCGACAGTTTGAACTGTCAGTGAATGAATGAATCGACGACATTTGACAGGAGAAATAATGCAGGCAGTCACATAAATTGACAAGAAAGCAATGGATTTGAAGGATATCATCATTTGTTGGTTGTGAAAAGGACGTGCTAGAGGGTGCTAGACTCCGGGATGGAATTGGGGCTGAACCAACAAACTTCTACAGCTAACGGAACAGTTTCGTTTGTATCCTCCTGTGGGAACTCGAAAACTCTTCAAGCTGTTGGACAGGCCCTCGAAGTCCATCGAACTTGGCAAGGGAAGAGAATGCTAGCTATACCATATATGGTTCGTCCACAAATTTTACTCTTTAGAAGGCTGTTATCCAGCAACAGGTCCAGAACGCAGTGAAATTGTTCATTCGGGACTTAACAACGCGACAATGGTAAATCGTATCATGCATAATCAATTTCTACAAGAGACAAATAAGTTCATAATCAATATGTGGTCATATTTTTATCAATCTCTAAGGCACAGCACCGAGAACGTTTTTAAACGTGCAACAAATATTTTAAAGTTGGTTTTGAACTTTAATTGGCAACATTCTAAATAACAAAGTCTAAGTCATTTCAGTCCATAAGGCAATTTCAGGCCGTTTTCAAGGATTGGGCATCGCCCAAGCCACATTATGGAGTCATTTGCGTAAGGATCTCGCGTACAACCATACAAGACCCAGCTGACTCAAGAATTGAAGCCGATGGACCGTTGGAAGCGGCCCACGTTCTCCGCTTGGATTCTGGAGAAGATGTGCCAAAATGATGACTTTCACCGCAACATCATCTTCAGTGACGAAGCTCATTTTTGGCTCAATGGATTCGTCAAAAGGCAAAATTATTGGTCGGATGAAAATCCATATGTGATTCATTAATTACAAGTCCAAAAAAACCGTTTGGTGTGGTTTGCATGCCGGGCCATTTTTGAAGATATTGACCTGGACGACATGTGGTTTCATCAGGATGGGGCCACAAGCCCATGTTAAAATCGATTTATTGAAGAGTAAGTATGGTGGGAGTGTTATCTCAAGAAATTCGCCAGTCGATTGGCCGCCTCCTTCTTGCGCCGTTTGACTATTTTCTGAGTGGTCATTGCTTTATGCCAACAAGCCGACGACGTTGAAAGAGCTCTCAGACTAAGTTCTTTCGTTAGTGGAAATGTGTTCAAATGAAACATTGATTGTGTTTGTAGCATTACGTTGCTGAGCATGTTGCCTCATTCCAGAGACTCAACATCCACTCGGTCAAAAAAAACTATGCTCGCTATCAAGCGATTAATTAATTCTATAAAGGTGAGAGCAGCTTTAAACATACAGCACAAATGTTTAATTTTTGGATAATATAAGCTAATTTTTAAAAAAAATAGCAACAAACGCTCTCATACATTACTTACAAGCGAACTGTGGATGGTTTATTCTACTGAAACCACGAGTTAGCTCCCTAAATGAATCAGCCAAAGCTGAAGAAGAAGAGCGCTAAATATAGTTCTTACACTGCGCTAATTTGGTTTGGACCGACCCTGACTGTCCATCTCTGTAGTGCGCTTCACATCCATAGGCAAATGGTCCACAGAGTCTTATTGGAAGATTATCAATTTGGTTTGTTGAACGAATCCTCAATTGTGAACATTTTCTTAAGATGAACAATATTTTTCCGTGAACGTATTGCGCTTCGTGGCGAAAGTTATCCCATCCGACGTTTTCAGCCAACTAGCAGTTAAGTACATTTGGGTGCGCCCAATATTTTTGTGGCTCATTCAGTTAACTTGGTGCACGAAAGCTTTTGTCAGTATTAAATACAATATCACGCTATAATCGCCTAGTTATCGTAAGCGACAAAATGAACATTTTACAGGCGAACATTATTTGCCATGGTTTTTTTTTCTCTCTATAATTATAACTGGCTTTATTAAAACAAAAGTGATGACGAAATAAGGGCAATCGAATAAACTATGGAACTAAAATATTTTTTTCCTTAAAAATGCAGTAATTTGACTGTTAGAGCGCGATATCACTACAAGTTACTAACACATCGTGGTATAAGCTTCATCGGCTATTGAACAGGAAGAGGAGTACTTGTAGCACGATATGTGTTGGCTATACACTTTCAACTCGAGTTGAAATCTAATCTACTAATCTACACACGAGTTAACCGCTGTTCAGAAATTTAAATTCAAATTGTTTGCTCAAAAGGCCAAGATTCAATACAGAAGACAAAATGATACAACCGACAGCGAAATGACACCTCATGACACCTGCGTTTCCCGCATTGAAATTTAAATAAAACAAAGTGTTTTGTTGCAATTGTTGTAATCATCGCTCTGTAGAGCTCGCCATTGACTTTGATGTCTTGAACAACTCCATTCTCAAAGAAATATTTCCCGATGACGTCGCCAGCTCAAGACACACACCAAACATTAGCTTCTTCGGGATGCATCGTGGAGCTCTTAAACTTCATGGCCATTGGTATAATTCCAAATTCGATGATTTTGCTTAGCCTTTTGTTTTTTCTATACAATTTAGGCTCAGTTTCCTACTGCCTCCAAGCCCATTCACCCAACACTCGTGTTTGTTAATGATCGTTTAGCTTCATCTCCTGGGTCAGTTGCATTTCTTGCGAGTTGCGGCCGAAGTTACAGCCGTCACGCACAATTATTGAGGAATGCGAAAGGCCAAATTCTTGTGAGCGAAGGGAAATCAACTGCGTCGGAAATCTGCTGCACACTCTCATGGGCAGTGGTGTTTTTGGCAAAATTTGGTGTCTTGTCGACGGTGTTGATTTATCTCTTATTGAACAACTCTTGGTAAGATGATTATGGCAACTGAACTGAATGCCCATTTCAATAAAACAATTTCAACGTATTGCTGATGTCCTTCCATGTTGGTTTGGCAAGACAGGCTGAATAAATGATGGCGGATTTGACAGAAGAATACAGCCGCGATCACCTATCAAGGAATTCCTTTACCCCAAGACAGGCGTCAACTCTACCAACGGCATCTCATCAACGCAGAATCCCCCTTGGCAGCAGCTACTGCTGTCATTTGATCTGGCTCGAAGGACCAAAAATGTAGTCTTTAAAACACTTACATTGCCAACGCCAACCTAGCTCTATGGAGTCCAAAGGTGAACTATACTAAAAGTCGAACGATAATCTTCTAAAAGGAAACTTCTGTATCGGATATATGAATTCATGACTGAGTTAGGCCAAGGAGAGGTAAACATTACTTTGGCTGTGCACATGTCCATAGAAGACATTGACTTACCAATACTCGGGCTAAGATAGTCTTTAAGTCAAATGCTCGTCTAAGATAAAATGAAGAGCAATGCTTCTTAATTTGTCTCCCTACATGAGATGGCTGACATTCTGATCCCCTCTTTCCGTACAGAGAGATCAATAATCATGAACTGAAGATATTGCCAATGAATCAATCGAATAACGCCGGCTCTCAGCTTCTGCAACTAATTTCTTTAAAATTCGAAAAAAGGAAGTATGTAATGCTGGCCTCTATTTTCCACATTTATTCCTTCACCCTCTAATCCCAAAAGCATTTAGTGCAAACCAAGGACCCAACCATCCGAAAAAAAAACCAATACAGCATCACTTCCAAAAGAAGAGCATAAAGAATCCGACCTCATCACCCTTTCCGTTGGTTCATCGCCTGCGGCAGTCACTTTACATTTTCGAATTTCTCCTTGCCAACCCAAAGACACTACCGTACGCAACGCACTTAACAGACCATTCTCACATTTTCATGCAGGAAAGGTGACAATTCCTAGCCAGCAGTGAAAAGGACAAAACCAAAGTTCTCACCTGCTTCGATAAGTGGGTGCCTTATCCCTTTTTGTTGGGACAAAGCAAAAGAAGATACAAAACCAGAAGCACCCGCCTCCAAGCAAGAAATCCCATTTACAGCCCTCGGGGGGTTGTAATTAATTGTGCGACAAGCTAGTGACGCTTTTAAATCAAAAAAAGGACCTCTTGCTGGTCATATGGAGTGCCTCGTCACCTCCTTCGTTACACACACGAGCAGGCACACACATAGCCCAAGAACGTAATTTATTTTCCGTTTGTTGGTTTTGTCTGCAAGAACTTGTCGCTCTTCGGGTCCTTTCCCGCACACCAAGGGGGAGGGTGTTAACATAAAACAAGACACCCGCTCTGTCTGAGGGGTGGCTCTCGCAGCAGCGAACTATGTGGAATATGTAATAAATAATCGCAAAGGTGTTAACAAAATAATAATTGATGGCACGTTACGCTGGCGGGTAGCGACACGGAAACAGCGACAACAACTATTCGAACAAAACACGAGTTAATTTGTTTGCTGCCATGAATCGGTAGCGCAGGCAGCCGCGCCGTGTGGGTGGTTGTGAACCCACGCTCCCCAGCCACGGTGTAGATAGGATGTCAACGGGTAGTTGAATAAGGAGAAGTAATGAACTTACGCGACACATTACGAGGTGGTGGCAATGGATGCGAGCCGAGGAGGGCTTCGCAAGTGAGACGACATGGGTGACAGGTGCACTGATAGGATCGCGATTGATGGGTAATTTTCGTTGCCTGAATGAGGAAATCGTGCCATTTTGTCGCGCTGTGCTTTGTTAAATTGGCTACACTGGGATATGCCCTATCCGCCGAGGAGTGGGTGACTGGGTGAAATGATGACAGTATTGGGATGTCTATTTGTTGGATCTATTACAGAGATAATCGTGGGCATTTCTTTGGCTAACACGAGGCCGTAAATTGACGTTGAATTGGAGCTTAGATCTTCATTAGATGTGCCGGGAATGTCCAGATATTGAGAAGGATAGCGGGCAGTCTGGTTGTCTTAGAGCAGAACTTTTCGGACGACTGTGTGATCCTGGCAAGACTGGAGCATTTAATCTAGGTACTATAGAACAAGTGGCGGTCCCAACCTCACAACTTACGGTCGGGTTGACCACAACCAATTAATTGTGGAAATTCAGTTCGTAATCTCGTTTCACTATAGAACAAGTGACGATGATGTAAGATGACAACTCGTAGATATGCTTAGCCTGGAATCAAGTATTAGTGAGTTATCTCACTTCACAGCTGATTGTCCCCTTGTCCCTTGAGAAATGTTTCATCAGCTTATTACCGATTTTCGAAGGAAATACACGAAATTGACTAGCAAAAAACTACAGAAATATACCCAAGAAGTGCTAATCAGCATCCAAGAATTATTCGTCGATATCAAGGCCGCCCATGAAAGCGTCGGCTCAGCGGATCTACAGACAGGATCTGTAGTTCCAACGACATGCCTGGTTTTGAAATAATATTCCAGGTTGACGATGGAGAACATTCCATTAAGGTCGGTTACGAAATCATCGAGTGTTCAAAGAAGGATCTCAAGCGGATACGCTGCGATGTGTATTAATCACGATCATTCGAGAAGAGCACGAATTGGAAATTTTTGTCGAAAGCGATTGTATTTTATGTGCACACAAAGATGCCATTTTTGAATTTCACGTGTGTCTCGAGGTATACAAATTCTCTCTTTCACAAATTTCTATTCCGGTGTAGCATAAGACGAGCTAGCCACGTTTTTATTTAGAACGTAAGTTTCTGGTTCTCTTGAAAATCGCGATAATGTAGGTGTCACCCAAATACACCGGAAACCGAATAACTTTACGGTATTGAGTGCCTTCTGTACTTACACCAGCCCTCTGCATCTTTCCTAGCAGCAGATTTCAAGTATTATCGCTTCTCTTCACTGCAGATTTTAACAGCAGTGTGCATGATATATGTATGTACATTTGTGCGACACTATCGAATAAAAATCCAGTGGATTTCCAATTCATATCCAGCGCATTGAATTGTTCTTAGTAACGAACGCCCTCGAATGCGATTGAAATGCATTTTAGAAATAAGTTGTAGGTTTTCAAGAAAAATAAGTTCAACAGCGCAGGATCTGAGTTTCCACATTTGGTTTCTAAGCTTCGACTCAATCGATTGACTTTGGAAACACTCGTAGATCTGATGACAGTCGACTTTGACTTAAGCAAGTTTGCACTCTAAATTGCATGTCAGTCGATAGGTTAAATGTATGCTATGTTGGTTAACTTAGTTTCGCTTCTGGATTCTTTTGGTGGTCCCTACCCTGTACAAGCTTTGAGGTCAAGTACTTTACATCTTTCCTATCTCTTACTGGCTTGTCATCCCTATGTTTATTTGTGCGTGAGTGGTCCGTTTTTTTTAGAGCAGCCATTCGCAACCTGTGATCAGAGGTTGAAGAACTATGTGCTAGAGTATTAGGCTCTGGCTATCTTTCCGGAACTAACCCGTCCAACAAGCTAAACCGTGCAAAGGGAATAGCATCTGTGCAGCAGAGCCACACTATTCCGACGCGCCTGATAACCACAAGAACACTTCAAGCTGCAACATTATTATTGAAAAGGTTGCACAGACGTGGGAAGTGTCTGCTCAAACATCTATTACTGATTGGTTAAGACTAACTCCCACCCAACCGTCACCAAATTCAATGGATTCAGATGACTTCAAGATGTTTCCTGTTTCCCGTTCACCTTGGCTGAGAACATTCTCTTCTACTAGTAAGCACGACTATGTGTACAGGGAAAAGCTGAAGAATGTTGTACATCAAGAAGATTGAGTCCTGTTGTTAAATGTGAAGAACCATCGCAGTTCTAGTTCATCAGTCTACATCCACCCGCTCAACGTTTCCCCCACTAGACACAGCATCAACAACGCTTCCATATTCGCAGATACATCGCTTAACATCCACTTTTCAGTCTACAATTGATGCTGATTGGCATGAACGTTCATTCGGTAATTACAAATGAATGAGCAGTTGTGCTCTGTCAAGCCAGTAGATTGCCTTGACTTTGTCTACTCCGGCGACGTGCATCCTCTTGTTCTCTATGGCATCCACACACACGTTAATCACATCGAAAACTTGGAATGAATTCCACTTTCGCACAGCTACTCTCGCACAAATCGAAATATAAAAGTCAGATTATTCGCTCCGGCATCACACCCAGTGCCAAGGCAACGCTGGTACAACTAGTACCAGTGCGGGACATAAAGTTTTTGGTACTCTTCAGCGCCTTCATTAGCACTGGGAGAGCAAATCACTACCTACGACGAGTTCTACATTCAGATCCACCCTTCTACCGGGGAGGGGGAGGAGAACATGGGAACATGGTGTGAGTGTGTGAGCGCGAGGGGATGAGCCGATTCTAGGACTCTGCGAGTCTCCGATTCTCTCCACGATTCTCCCACGGCGCTCCGATGCTATAATTTATATTAAAAGTTTCTTCCCATTAGCTGAAGTTTAATCTACTTTTCCAAAGGAGCGCAGCAGATACGACACCCGAGCGAATGGACGGGTGGAGGCTAAAGCAGCACACCCCACCCCCAGCTAACCGGCGCACATCCATATAACATATCTCTACTATCCAAGGACAATATTGGAATACGGTTCGGAATCCTGAATCCATGAAATTGCTCCGCAAGGATTAATTAACCAACATTGCGTACAGGAGGCGAGAGTGGGTGTACAGTACCCCGCGTGGCATACATACGTACGTATGTGTCAATGAATGTGGTGGCTTGTATACACAAATGTGTTCGAGGAAGCTCATTCATCGTGCCTGAGTATCGTTACCATGTCCCATGGCCCATTGTGTGTGACACTAAGCCAGGATAGACGAACGAACTTTTTTTTGCGCCCTCTCTCCCTGTGTGTGTGTTTCTGCTCCTCATTCATACGACCTCGTCCCTGGAGTGGTTATGTCGGCGGACTGGGCGCGCGAGGGTGTGGGAAAGAGAATATTAAGTAATCGGATTTTTGCAAATTGTCTTTCATCCTTAAGTGCAGGGATTAGAAGTTTTTGTCTCTCTCTCCATGTTCTGTCTCGAATTTCACTTCATTATTTTTTTTTTGTGTGTTTCTGTCGGTTGGTCCTGTGTACTTGGGCGAAACTTTTCTCTCTACGCAACTTGTCAACTGATAAAACACTTTCATCCTCGGCAGCGCTAGGGGTTAGCCCTTCAAGTTCACCCCTGCAAGGGTGAAATTCAATAAGTGTTTTCTAAGTGGTGGAATTGGCGTTCGTTATGTGCGCTCGGCTGGGTGACAGTGGGAGTGTCATTAATCATCAAAGGATTTTCGACATATTCCGCGTGCGAACAGCGTTCGTGATTCACTTTTCCAACACCCACGCGCCCCACCATGCCACCGATTCACTGTGAATGCAAGGATTTACAACTGAGCTTGCGTTTATTTTTCTCTCCGGGCTGGTGCGTGGGTTGTGGTGGCAACTATGATAAATAACTGGTAGAGACTGTTTCTCAATTGATTGGATTTGCTGATTATCAACTGCGGTCGAGCCGCATTCATTTTCCAATTAATTTGTGTACGCACCGATGCAAGTTGTTTTGTGCGTACTCTTGGTCGGCTGCAGCAGTTCGGAACAGCTTAAAGTCTGTTGCTGGCTGGAGGGGCTTCAGGTGGCCTGTGTCACTCTTCGCAGTTGCACATGCGGTGACCGTAGTGTGACAGCTGATTTATGATTAACCGCTGTCATATGGACGGTCTTACACAATTTTTGTATTTATAATTGGCATTCCGGTGCACATATGCCCGATTGTGCACATATAGTCGGATAATCAGAATATTTAATATTTATTTATGAAATAATGTAATTTTAATATTTTAATGAATTTTCCATTTTTAATTTTACATTCGCTGCTGGCGTTCGTTCGTGGCAAGGTAGACGTTCACGCTACGCATCGGTCTGCTGGTTGATGCTGCAATCGGAATTGATTGATATTAAGCCGAGTATAATTAGCTGGAAGCTATTGAAACTTAACATTGGCCGGGGCCGCAGGCGGTGGATAATCTGCAGTTAATCAGGACTTATGGTGTACGGTAGAAATTGGTTGCTTATTAAGATGTGAGTTTTGTTAATGCAGAGAGAGAGGGGAGCTCTGCTGGTGGCTGTTGGTGGTAGATCGGATTTTTTTCCATCGTAAAGCGGAAGTAATGGCATAATGAGATGGAGAATACCCGTAATTATAGTTAAATCGGGGAAAATTTAATCGGTCGCTAGAAGCCCTTTGCGCACATTTTATTAAATAAATTCACGTACTTGCGGTGTATTTAATTTTATGTGTTGCTTTTGTCGTTTGTTTATGGTTGGGGGTTCAGTGGAGTGGAATTCTCATAGATAACCAGTAGGTTGTGTTGTGTGACGGCGTCCGGAGTGGGATGCACCTTTGTGGTTAATCACATTTGTTCACTGATATTTTAACTGTTTGACTGTTGCTAGTTATGTACTACAGGCCAATTTATCGCACGAGCTTGTCCTGTTCAGCATCCCACCCAGGAATTGTGTCCTCTTAGTAAGCTCACTGTCCATTCTTTTCCTCTTTAAAGCAGTTTGGAGCTTGCACCACGTTCTCCCTGAAGCAACAAGTCTCACTTTTGGTCTTAGGTTATTCGTTGAAATGATGCTTATTTTCTTGGTTAATCCCTGTACGCGGTGGCATTGTGGGTATGTGCGTTGACACCAACCTCGACGTAGTAGATTCGATTCCTGATCTGAGCGACAAAAATAATTTTCACGGCCCCACCTCTTTCGAGTCACGGACAATGCTCAAGGACTACTTCTGTCTAGAAAAAGCTTCTCAAACTTGGCCGTTCGGAGTCAGCATAAAACTGTAGGGCCTTTCCACTCGTGAGGGAGAATTAGCACGCACAACACGAGTGGTTGCTGAGAAGCGTGAGCGGCGCTTCTTATAATGTCTGTACAACTCTACTCTTATTTGACTCACCATTCAAAAGTCAATTTGGCACAGTGTTTTGCTTTTAGATTGCATTTTAATCACATGAATTGTTAAGTAGAGCAAATCGTGTATGGAATCTATTATCAGATTGAAATCATGAAATCTTACAATTTCTGTACTTAAATTATCACACTGCTCGATACCCGGTACGCTTCCATAACCCGTCAGGGCAGGCAGATGTCCATGCACTTTAACTGGGTGCTCTACACCAACGGCTTCAGAATGGACACCGGAGTCGGTGTAGATGTGTTCTGAGAGCCCCTCTCCAAAGCCTACAGAGTACAGACTGCCAGATAATTCCAGCGTTTTGAGATCCCAGGATATGAGAATGAGGATGAAGTGGCTAGGCTTCACTCCTCTCCTCTGCTTGATTGCAGAGGAAGTATCCTAAAATATTTATCTCTAAGCATCCTTCTCAAATTGGTGACCACTGATGGGCCAAGCTTACAAACTTGGCTGCACCCACAAAAATCTGGCCCGAGTATAATCAATCTAGAATAAACGATATGCTATGGCGAAACCGAGCATGATTTGTGAGGGGTTTGACAGGGCACTGGCCGATAGGAAATGACAACTGTTATGAGTCTACAGCTGTCACCGACATACAGTGGGTGCCATTAGTATTCGGTTTCTTACTCGACAGTGTGAAAAATTGTTACATGTGTACAGATTAAAACCAAATGATTTTTGATCCATTCTCTTCCAGCTTGATAGATTCCTTGATTGATTACAGATATCATTTGTTTCTCATTTTCATAAATGATCTCCTGTCTGCTTCTTTCCAAAACTCACGACTCTGCCTTTCGAACGTAGTATTGCAAGAGAGTGGGTGGCGCTACAGCCCGTAGAGGGCCAGTCCCTAGCTTCTCAGCAACCACTCGTGTTGTGCGTGCTATTGTTCTCTCACGAATGGAAGGGACCTACAGTTTTACGCCGACTCTGAACGGCTAAGTTTGAGAAGCTTTTTCTAGACAGGAAATACTCTATCAGCATTGTCAGTGACTCGAAAGAGGTGGGGCCGTGATCATTGTTCTGGCACAGAGCAGGAATCGAACCTACGAAGTGAAGGTTGGGGTAGAAGCACATACCCACAACGCCACGGGCCACCACTCCAAAACTTAATGCTGTCTCTAAAGCAAACCCTGGATAATCAGCCATTATCCATGAATTAGGCTTGAATCGACGAAACCGGAAAAACTCCCATCATTGGTATCTGCATCAACACGGCACTTAGTTGGAACGATCACATATTCGAGGTCGCCAAAAATGCTGCGAAATGTTTAGGTTTCCTTAATCGATGCAAGAAATACTTCACCCTCTCTGATTTGGCTTTAACCTACAAGGCATATATTCGCCCTAAGCTTGACTACAACGCTCATATCTAGTCTGGTGCCCTGAAGACCACCCTGCACCTACTAGTTAGAATCCAAAAGCGAGCGATAAAACTTTTAGGAGACAACAATATCGCAGGTTCATTATACTCGCTTGAACATCTACGAACCGTGTCTTCTTGTCCGCGTTTTATGGCTATTTTAACAAACGATGCCAACTGCACTCCTTCTCTTCTTGAATTCACCCGCAATAACCGTCTAGCGATGAATGTACATCAGCCTACCCTTAAGCCTGCTTTCGGACGCACACTGAAATTTAGACTCGTTTTTAACCGCTCCACGCGAATATGGAATGCTCTTCCCAGCTCAATATTTCACATGGACTACAATCTGCAGATATTTACGACCAATGTGTACAGGTAGGTACCCTCTCCCTCTCTTCCTCTAAATCGGCCCGTGTTATGTCTTCATACCGGACAATTAAGGGTATTAAAAAAAAATTATCATATTCTCTGATGAGGCTATTTTTTGGCTCAGTGGCTATGTCAACAACAAACCAATGATCGTACGCAGAACTTTTCTTTCAAAACAACCAAGAGCTTCTTCATCCGCTTTCAAAAAAGAGTCCATGTCCCTGCGCCATAGAGCACGACTGGGATGATCAGGGTTTTATACAAGGTCAATTTGGTGTTTCGAGAGATGGCTCTGTTACTCAATTGCCTCTTGAGCCCAAAGAAGCAGCGATTAACAAGATGCGCTTGATCTCGGTACTTGGTGTATTGTCCCTATTTACTCCAGAGCCTAGGTAGACGAAGTCCTTGACTACCTCAAAGTTTCTGCTGCCAATATGACGCTCTGTCCGAGACCTCGATGTTGTGCGTCCCTCCGTGATGACAGCATGTACTATGTTTTGCCGTGGTTTATCGCTAGACCCATTTTAGCCGATCCCGCTTCAATGCCAGCAAACGCCTCATTGACGGCTCGCTGTGTTTGTCCAATCACGTCAATGTTGTCCGCGTAAGCAAGCAGTTGAACGGACTTTTGGAAGATAGTGCCTCGTGTGTTTACGTTTGAGTTTCGCACGATCTTCTCAAGTATGATGTTAAAGAAGTCACATGACAGCGTGTCGCCTTGCCTAAACCTTTTATTAACATTGAAGGTCTCGGTGAGTTCGTTACCGACCTTGATGGAGCAGCGAGAGTTCTCCATCGTCATCCTGCACAACCTGACGAGCTTGACAGGAATGTCAAAACTAGACATGGCGTTATATTTTGTGTTTTACTAACTAAATCACTACTAAATCAAATCTTTTAAAAATCAGTTCTCCTTACACCCAATTCTCTCACAGCCCAAGGCAGAGTTGCCTGAGATCCACACGTAAATTATTGCAATGGCAGCTGCTGTCCCCACGTCTGTTTCACAACCTGTGACTTAAATCTGTACTGTATTCAGCCTCGTTATTATGAGCGTCTATTTGGTGGACGTATGCGTCAAGAAACAAAACACTACATTAGCGTTCTCCAATAACCTATATCAAGTTAAGCCTTCTGCACTGACATTACATGGTCACATTATGTGGGGGCACCATAAACATAAAGTAACTACAACTAACTAACACACATCATACCACCCATCATGTCACTGAAATGTAGGTGAAATCTCGAAAACATTAATACGGATGTCGGTGTCCTCCGTTGATGTTCGCTCTCGCTAAACAACAAGTACAGACAAATCCACCCCGCCCATCACTTGTTAATCAATTTGGGTCGACCTATTGAACACGATTTGTTGTTCACTTCTAGTTCAGATGCTGCTTCGTCACACCTTTCCAAACAAATCGTACACAAAAATATATTGAATCCTTTTTTTTTTCATAAAAACAATGTTCATTAGAAAAAAAGACAAAAAAAAGAAACATCACTTATGTGAACTCGTTTCGCCTTCGCTTTCAGTCGCACTCTCTGTGGATGAACTGCCTTGGCTACCACTGTACTCATCGTCCTCCGAGTCGCTGGACGTCGCCAAGTGGATGTCCTCAATCAACTCCTTCAGCAGCTCAGTTTCGATTTCGGCCAGCCCAAGCCTGAGTTGCTTCTTGTTGACGTTCAGCAGAGCGTTCTTCAAATTCCTGGACAGGGTGTGCAGATGATCGTTGTCAAGAATTTTGCCCACATATCGAATGTAGTCCGTCATGAAGAATTTGTTCAGAGCATGACGGTCGTAGGAACTTTGAGAGAAACACATGTACGTGGCGAGGAGCTGTTTCACAATCCACGGCTTACCCTTTTCCAGGGCTTCCACAGCGTCCTCCACGCACATCCTAGCCAAGTCATAGTTCCTGTAAAGGGGATAGATCAGGCAGCGGCGCAGAAAATTGTTTACGACGCTGTTCAGATTCTCGAACCGTTCAAAGTGGGTGAGCGCTGAAGACAAGATGGTGCGTGTCCACGCACTCTCGCATGTGAGATCATTCGATGTACAGCTGGGAATGCAAAGAATATTATTTCTGCTCGAGCAGGTCGATGTGACAGCAACTTACCGAATGTCGTAGCAAATGCCCAGGAGGATGCTCACTAGGCCGCAGTCAATGTTTAATTGCTCATTGTCCAGCTTCAGGGAGAAATCCTTGACGGTTATGTTGTGTAGAAGACCTTCTTCCTCCGGTGTGAGTTTGATATCTAAACGATATCTACTAAATAACGGCAATTTTGACAGATTAGTGATTGCTTACCGTCAAGGGGCATTGTGTACTTGATCGGGTTGTCATGTCCATCGGGAATTTGAAGCTCAACAAAATTCAGCTTGTACTGATCCGGGCAAAATTCCTTGGCTTCCTCTTTCTCGCGTTGAATGGCTCGCCTGATCGGACTGTAGATCGCAGGGTTGGTGATGCGGCATATATGTCCTAGCTCCTCCTAAAAATCAACATACCTCTGACTCGCTCACATAAGGAATTTCTCCACTCACCTCATCAAATTTCGGTTTGCCACGATATTGGCCAGCGAACCCATACCCAAAGTCAGCTTCTATATTACAACCCTCCCCATCCATTGTAAGCACACAACAATCGGTTATGCGGGACAAACTCCTCAAATTGATCCCCGTCGCATGTGCGTCCTGCTTACAGTCCTTGTTCAGCTCACCCTTCTCAATGGTTTCAGGCTGTGAATCTTCCGGGTAGCAAGGCAGGGAGCATGTGTATTCTCGTCGTTCGGTACTGAATTCGATTGCAATATTTTTCATATCCTTTATATCAAATCTTCGCGGACATTGAAATCTAAAACATTGAAATCGTTATTTCAAGATACACACACCGAAATGTAAACAACTTAAGAACTGACCTACAGATGTCCACATCTGCGATGAAAACCAAATTGTGCTCATCAACAAAAACATCACAATTCTTCACGTTTTCCACTCGGTTCGGTATAGATATTCGCAGTTTACAAATGTTGCCATCGAACTCGTGTGTTACAGAGGATGAATCCATATTATTTAGTATATTGTTAATTTTCTGTAAATAACAATCGGACGCAATAAATTTAGGTAAACAAAAAACTTCGTTTCACGTGTAGGGAGAATTTATACAAATTGAATTGACATTCGGCTGTCAAGTAGAATATTGGCTCAGTTCTCTTAATGCTGAGCTTTGGAAGATGTTGGAAATGTTGGTGAAAATGGCGGGTGAATTTAAATTGTGTGATTTTAAGCAGGAAATGAGTAATTTTTAAATTTTATATTAGCGATGAGGAATCGATTTGTTTCAGAGAATTGGAACTAAGTGCACATTAAAATTCACTATCCCAAACAATTGAACGTAAGTAGGCTAATGGTGGAGTTAGGTATTGCCATTCGCAGATGGAGTTCGGTACAACAGTCAGAAACTCGATGAAATGTTTTCTACCCGCACTGCTATTGGTTAACTTTGGATTAAACTCGTATTATTATGCTAGAACAAGTGTACTAATTGCACATGAACTCATATTTTAAAAAACTGATATTATACATTCTCATGGTCTCAAAGAAACAGAACGATTTTTGTGTTGAAGCACCATGGCCAGCCAGATAAATTCAGAAGTGAGTGCAACGATATAAATATAATCATAACCCAACAAACATAAAATTCGGAATGTGGGTTCTAGATCACCTCTCGATACTATACGATACGACGTTATGCGTGCCATCGATCTCTCACAAGTGGAAGGTTCCTAAAGTCTCTTGCCAACTCCGAATGGCTGAGTTTGTGAAACTTTCTCAAGACACTTTGAGCGTTGTACGTTATTCGGATGAGGCTGCGAACATTATTTTATACCGTAGGTTCGACTGCGTAGGAGTCAACGCAGAAATCCACAACTCCACGACGATTTGGCCCCTTTTACGCGAACTAAATTCGTCAGTAACGGTTTGCTTCTTGTTGGCAAATGAATGTGAAACGTAACGTATGGGGGGTTGACAGAATTACATGTACACGAAAAATCTTGGGATTCGGCCTATTCTCTTTTGTCACCCCTCGCTTATTTTTCCATTGCTTCATTCTTGTTGTCGCAGGGATGGGTACTGGATGGATGCTATACATATGTGAGAAAGAGAAGGGGCATGTGTGTGAAGGGGTGAAAAGATCATCGAGGATCGAGGTTCATTCTTCGTGTTTTCCCTTATCTTCTTCGATTTATCCTTTAATGTCGTGTTCGGCAGAGATAGTCTTAATACAACTTAAGACTATCCTAACTATGTATATCAGTAACAGTACAAACTCGTGCACCAGGGCGCATATGTCATGCCTATACAGTGTCACTGTTGCAAGGGGTGAATCGTCGTAAGGCGTCTTGTTGCTGTGGTGCTTTAGACGTACCCGTCGATGGTGCGTCTGGCTGGTACTTTTACATATGACGTGTTTCTCCAAGTTTTTCTTAGAGAACGTAGTCCCTATTGGACCATACGTTAAAATCGGCCGTATGCTGCTTGTAGAGCCAGCTAGCTAAGAGCATAAAGCATAAAGCTTGTGAGAAGGTATAAATATTTTAACTGTGCCTAAGCCGACCAGTACAGTTTGTGATCTTGTATATAGTGTTGAAGTGTTAATAGGCAGCAAAGGGTTTAGTAGAAAAATAATACATACTTATCGGGCCTATGACCCACTGAGAGTCCGAGCAATTGCTGCATTCCATCGGTGACGGACCTGGAAACTCTGCTTCAAGCTGTCTTACATCCGCGATTAGTTAACGTCTAAGCCGGAAGTTCGGTCTTCATCTTCTTCTCGAACCAGAAGGCCCGTATTCAAAGACCCTTCGCTTCGAATCAGGAGTTTCGAGCCCAGGTGTTTTGACTATCCGAGTTGCCAGGGCGATTCTACGTCGCAGACTTCAATCAAACCTCGAAATTGTAGCTGTCGATGCTAACGTGTTGCCCTTAGTTGGTTTGGTCAATTACATCTGTCAATTACCACCACAATTCGGCGTTGACACCATGACGATCCAGACGAGTCGACCGATGACCGATGGCTATGTGGCAAAATATCCTCCATCAAAATAGTGTAATGAGAAAATACAATGTACACAAAAGGAGGACCTCAGTCATTATGTAAAAGATATTATCTACCGGGCTGTGTGAGCCTAAAGCCCTTCCTCAAAAACCTAGTCAGTTTATATCAGTGTAGCTTTAAGCTAGGAATATGCACCATTGATCAATTGCATACACTTCAGCCGATTTTGGAGAGAACCAAGTAGCAACAAATCAATACCCAGCAACTTTTCATCGATTTTAAGGCAGGGTACTTAAAGAGACGAGCTATTAAGAGCAATTTTTTTTGTTTTTAGCTTTCCTTACCAAAATCGCTTGTCCGTGTAGGATGACGATGGAGAATGAACGCTACTCTATTGAGGTCGGTGAAGACTTAACCGAGACCTTGACATGTCGACGCGCCATGCGACTTCTTCACCCAACATTTACGAACAGTATGTCACTGTAGACCAATATGACTTAGAGGAGTAGACTTAGCAATCGCGTTCAATTCATACAACGAAACTAACGCTGAAAACCGAAGAAACGAAGAATAACTCTTGCCAATCGCTACTTTTTTGGGCTAAGAAAGCAATTAATAAACCAAGCCCACTCTCGAATACAGAAAGTAACGCTCTATAAGACATTTATTGTCCCAGTCAGGACAAAGGACGGAGACATCGACATTTTCTAAGGCGGATGTCTCGATTGCTTTGAGAGCAACCACGTAAGTAAACTCCAGTAATGAGATAGTAGTTTGATGTAGAATCGCCCGTGGCAACCGATGTTACTTCGGTGTGTCAAATCAACTGGGCTCGAAATTCCAGACTCTAAGGAGCAAAATTATGCTGTACAAAACTCGTATTAGACCAGTGCTTTATGAAGTCGAAAGCTTGGCGCTAAGTAAAACTGCTGACTCTTGGTGCATTCGAAAGAAAAAATCTAGGTCGGATACATGGTCCCAGAACACACGCGAACTCTAATAGCTGTACAAGGATGTCGTTGTAGTACGGAAGGCAAAAAGCCGTCGACTACACTGGATCGACCAAATCGATCGTATAGACACCAACGCTCCAGCTAAGAGGGTCTTCGAATCTTAACCTCCTGGTTCGAGAAGGAGAGGAACACCGAAGCTCCGGTATAGAGACCAAGTCATTGCGGATGTAAGACAGCTCGGCCTTGGTGATTGGAAGCAGGGTGCACATAGCCGTCAGCGAACCTTCGGTCCCGTCTGCACAGTTTGTAAGTGGGGGAGGAGATATAACAACGAATTGTACGAGTTGTGCAGCGTCATCCACTTAGCCAGAAGACTGTGCATCCAACGATTGAGACAGCTACTTGTGAAAAGTGGACTCTGTTGAAAACCGCCGCGACTTAGCTAGCGTCTCTGGACCATTACCTACTATGCGTGCGAAATTGGAGGGAGCTATCTAAGGATCGAGCTGGCTGGAAATTAATTGAAAATCACAAACTACTTTTGACTGACTGACTGACGTTCTGTCAAAAACTTAACACAAAAATAAAATACGAATCAATAATTTACTCTGACACTCATAATCGATTTAATTAAAAGCAGTGAACATCAATAAGCTTCGTGCATAAAGCATTTTATTAATCGCCACAAAATCTGACAATCTGTCAATTTTCATCGAAACAGAATCGCAATCGCATTGCCACCCAATTAAAATCTCCCTCATTACAGAATGTTTAACAATCATCACCGTCATTTCCGATTTGTCAACTACGGCGGCGATGCCTTCGAAATATTCACAGCACCCTCATTAGGGTCATGTGGCAATAGCCGATGCAGTGCAGGATGAAACATCACAGCTACAAGCTATCTGCGGCATAAACAACAGCACCCGCATCCAGTCTCTGTCACCGGATCGTGATTGGACTCGACATCAATTAACCATTTGCGGTAAATAACCACACGCGAGACATAATTGTGCAAATTGCACAATTCCGAATGCCAACGCACCTAGGTTCAGCGCTGCCCGGTCCACAATTTCCCACCGTTCGATTGGCACACACTTGAACCAAGAAATTGCCTTATCCGCAAGAGTCATTGTCAACGCAGAGGGCACTCGAGGCTGCATGCGGCAGGGGGCAGATAGTTTGAATTCTTGGGTAAGTAATGGAGATTGCGTATTCGGGAATCCACAACCCACGACGCCATAAGGACTCGGGATATCTATGGGCCATCCTAAAGTCCCACCCGCTGGAATAAGAGCCTGTCAAGCACTAATTCCCGGGCCACGAAAATTCCGTATCGGAATACAAGCCGCCGCCGCGCCGTTACCGTGCTACCGTAAACACGTCAGTAATTATAAACAGTAATAATGCGAGGGGTGTGTTCGTCAACACATACACCCCGAATTGCATGGTGATTGCGGTCAATAGCGTCAGTTTGAATAATTCATTGTAAATTTGGGCAAATTGGTTGTGCAGGTCAAATGCGATTATATTCAATTTGACCATCACCGATGCCGCTGACGGGTTTTGATGGCCGAACAGAAATCATTAGCCGGGACCGGCGGCGGCGTCGGCGGCGGCTGCAATTCGGAACGGCACATCGGCACACACGAGTACACGGGCTTGAATTAAAGGGTTTAATTTGAAATTCAAAATTTACGACCGCACCAAGGATTTAGTGATGAGCATGGTTGTTGCCCGGCGGCGTTTAAATGTAAGTGGATCGGAAGGGATTTAGTGGTGTTTTTGGTTGCGAATTTATTTGACCATTTTAAAGTCTCGTTTGATTGTCCTACGTTGTTTTAGAAACATTTTATTTCTTAAAAAAGTACTTTAATGTTGCAATAAATTCTTTCATTTGTAGATGATGGCGCACCTGGGCTTTAGCCCATCATCCTCTCCGATTAGCACCACATTTTGCAAACTATGTCCACCAAGTCCAAACACAAAGTAGTTTGACTGTCACTATTTTGAAGTGAAACTTTTTTAGACGCACTAGGGACAGATTATAATATAATAATAATGTGGCTGGCGCTACAGCCCGTAGAGGGCCAGGGCCTAGCTTCTCAGCAACCACTCGTGTTGTGCGTGCTATTATTCTCTCACGAGTGGAAGGAGCTGGAATCGAACCTACGACGTCGAGGTTGGGATCGACGCACGTACCCACAACGCCACGGATCACCACAGGATCAGGGGCAGATTGAATATACGAAATTTCATGTGTAACGAAAACCGACACTATTGTGGGAAATAAAGCACAATTCGATATGGTTCAATGACGTCGACGGTCAATGGTGATATACTGTTCCTGAGCAGACTGTGGCACGGGTTGATACACCCGCGTGCATTTTATGCTACAGTTCGGCCATCCTACCCTAGACCTTGCCGTCGTGATCGGAATCGTTTCCCTCACTCCTACCCTTGTAGAGCCCTTCGTCCGAGAGCTCGCACCAGCGCTTCATCCCGTCCGACGCCATTATTGTGTTCAGTTTCTGCTGTGTGCGTTGCATCTGAAGGATGTCTCCTACCACGTACATATCGTTGGAGAGCACCTTCGCAATGACGTACGGGCCCAATATTTCTACTCTAACCTCCGTGACTCGCCGGTGCTGGCTGGCTTGCTCTAAATGAATACCTTGTACCCCTGGCTGGTACAACGACGGGCGTCGAATCTTACATTCTACTGCATATAAGCCCATTCGATGTTGCTTAGGGCCTCGCTTCGTCGTCTCCCCATATGTGTATACCCCCGTGCATCGGATGCGTGCATCCCAGCTTTTCGAGATGTTGCTAGCGTACTTTCAGTAGGTGGCGAATTCGTAACTATATATGATTTGAGTTTTGGATAACTTCATTAAATGTTTTTTTGCTTGTGGAACCCTTGTTACTTGCTCAGTTACAAGTATAAGATATACAAAGTTAACGAAGCTTTCCCTTCGCGGAGCTGGTTAACAAATCAACCACTCTTTCGTTCTTAGCTCGGTAAGCTGACTTGGTCGTGTTGGACTTAGAGCTTCGAGGTTAGTGGGCTTATTCGTGTCCCTCCAAATAACAGAAACCGTATGCTGCCCAAAGACTCTTTGCTGTTTCCTTTATAAAGAGATCACTTGCCCAAACTGGCGCAGGATATAGACGATATGAACTCCCAACTCTGAAATCACGAATGTAGTTGCTCCATTCCTACTTCTTTTTCTTTGTATGTCGCTACACCGACCTGGCTCCTAACCAGCAATCATCCCCAACTAGAACTATCGGCCCAGCTACTAAAGTTTCGTTATTATAGCGACGGATTATAGCTACTTCGAATGGTTTTCGATTGTTTCACACAGATGGCGCTTTAGGTTGGTTTGTGTCCAGGTCACAGTACTACACTTTTGTTATGGCGCATAAGTATTAGTTTTAGTCGGTGAAATTTAGGCATTAGTGCACATTTACGTGATGGATATAGTTCTCAGAATTCCCAAATTGTGTACAAAATAAACGACAGACAAGACGATAGTGATGGTGTTGCATGAAGCAAATCATCTACGATATTTCTGAAAGCAATTAAATGGATGATAGTTATCCGATTCCCAGTGCGTTAGCAAGAAAGAGTTAGATTTCATCATCATTAGTTTGTTCAATAACCTTGTGTTGGTCACAAAAGTGGGTTAATTTTCTTTAAAAGAACACATAGTGAACACTTTGAGAAAGTTCAGTTGTTATCCATCGTAGTGCAGCTCCAATATCACCCAAAACAAACTGTTTACGAAATCAAAAGTTGATAATCCCCGGCATCCAGTGGCAAGCCAATTCAAAGAACAAAGACCGAAAATGGATCCAAAGGAATTCGATAAGTAAATCAGTGCCTGACAAAAGTTCAATTCAGTATCATTGAATGCATTTCTAACAGCCAACAAGACGAAGTTTATCTATGAAATTCTTTATCTCCCCCCTCCCACACACACAGCAGTGGCATCACGTATTCTTGATTAATTGACAAAATCCGTGTTCACTTACAAAGTTAGAGAGCCTTGTAAACAATTCGAGTGTTCTTGCTTTCGTTTTTTTTTTCTTTCTGTTTCCCTGTTTGCTTGTCTTTTGTTTGGGAACACTCCACCATCTAACCCTTCACAGAACAGCCGCGTCGCTATCTGTCTTGACAAGGATGTACATATGTACAGTCTGTGTGTGCAGACTTTTCTCCCATGGCTTTTCATTGACATCCACGTCCGTGTGTGTATGAATGGAGATTCCGCCCAGATTTCGCCCAGGCTCCTGCGGTAGATTGGAGAATTTCATGGAAGGATTTCAATGAAAATCCTGTTGGCTGTTTGTGTCCATTAATCGATTGTGAAAGAGAGTGGACAACGGCAGCACCACAGGGAAATAGCATGGCTCTTGGTAGACCTTATTCAATTGTCCACCCAAATGCAATATACGAGTACACCGTTTGTTCCCCTGTCACACACTGAAAAGGACTTTTCGGAGTTGTTTTCCTCTCGTTCTTTCGTCGGCCGCAGCCAGTCAGTCATCATCTAAAGATACTCGGATGCTGGAGGATATGTGCTGCCATGCAAAGCGTGTGTTGCTGAACCATGCCGCGCCACGCCACCGCGCCGGTGTGCCTAGATATTTTGTCCTTTCACTGAAGCTCACTCGCCTTTGCATTGTTGTGTGCTCTGAATTGACTCTGAGGATGTGTGTTGTTGTTGTGTTGCCGTTGTTATTCTGGCCTTTGAAGACAATCGAATTCAATTTGATTAGATTGCCATTGAAAGAAGATGTTGCGAGCAACAGGACACTGAGCGCAATTGTTCCCTGAGGAATGATATTGTTTGCTTTTACCCGGTCTCGAGTTGAAATTTCTATTTAGTAGGTGAATCCTTGGAAATCGTCAATGAGTGTGCGGAAGTTTGTTGGTCATCTAGGGTGGGGTAATGATTCTGTGAATCCATAACTGAGATGTTTTGTATTACGACTATGAGACTACGACTATGACTTTTACTACGAACTACGTCAACTCATACACCCAAGTCAATAAATGTAGGTTAGAGAAAAGTAAAAGTACTGACAAGTTATTAGGGGAATTTGCAAACTATGTCAACGAAAGCTTGAACAAAAGTTATCATGCCTTAATGTTATTCGTGAACTCCAGTAAGGCATTTGATACCCTAAACCATGACAAGTTAAATGAAGCACGAGAGCATGGAATTTGGCTTAAAGAATATCTGCACAACAGGCAGTTTTGTATAAAAAAACAAACATATAGTATAAAAGGGAGACGTGTGCAATATGGAGTTCCGCAAGGTTCTAAATTGGGACCAATCCTTTTTATTCTATACACCAACGAGCTCTTACGAGTATTCAAGCAGGCAATAAAATATATACCTTTTTCTTTTACAGACGATACGGCTATAGTGGCGCGTCATAGGTCTCTGCACACGGCAACCTCAATAAGGCCTGAAACACAGTAGTGCGGTGGTGCGTTCGACTTCAGTGTTACGGAGGGATGCGATGACGCACTGCGTTAATCAGCTGTTGCCTCTTTCTCTCAAATACCAGATGAAAAATGTTGTGTGAGCTGTTTTCGCTTGTGAATTGTCAATTCAAACAAATATTCTGCTCAAACTTAATTACGAAAAATTAATCTAATAAAGCTAAAAAATTAAAAAAAAGCTCTTTGTTGCTAATTTGACGAACTCCTGCTACCAAGCATTTGAAATGACGTAACAAATTATATATCAATCTAAAAGAAGGTGGTGGGTTCGTGAGCTGAATCTTTGTAGAGATACAAATAGATTCTACTCTACAATTTTTTTTTATTTTTTCTTTCAAAACTCCCCCCTTAGTCCGAATTCAAATTGATTTTGTCGTTAAAACATAGTATTCTGCATGGGGCAATGCACATATAATTAAATTAAAAATAGTTCAAAATACGGTACTGAGAAAGACTGGCCCAGAACACCAACGAAGTGCTTCAGACCAAGCAAATTTAAAATTTAAAGTCTTATTTCTGTTCTGGAGTATAATGTTGTTCATACCAATTGTCCATACCAATTCATCATGGACTTAATACAAGAAGGCAGCACATTGTATCCTGCATGAACCCCTTTCGAAAACAACCACGACAAGAGACAATTAAAAAGCAGTATACCAATAATCTACACTACCACAAAATTTAAGAAATATTTCAAATATAATAATAAGGAAATCCCGTATAAAACACATATAGCTAAAAACTATATAAATTGTTTTTAAATTTTTATATGACAATTTTTTTTAATAAAAACTTATACGATTCATTAAACAAAATTATTTTATGAAATATTTGAGTTGTGTAACTATTGAACTAAGCTTACTAAAACAAATTTTTTGTATTAGAAATACAATCTTCTGCAGAAAAGCACTTAAAATGTGTACGGCGTAATGGAAAATCTAGAGATGCTGGCTAGGGGCTAATCAATACAACAGAAGTACACCAGGGTTGATTTGAAAACTGGTTCAAAGTCGATCATTGATCATGTTCTAGTGAACTCAACGGATGACCATACTCAGATGAAATCGAATGTGGTATCACTCGCTTGGTGAAAACAAGTTGCCTGGAATCGATAGAATACGTGCGATCGACATCAAGAGACATGCTGATATCTTTTCCCCAATTCTGTGCAAATTTGTAATTTTGAGTCTGAACAATAACAGGCCGACTTCAATACTACCAGTAGTAGAAAAGTGCCTAGAAGAAGTAATTGTAAATAGGTTGCAGAGAAATATTCAACCGGAAATATTCTCTAGTTCGCAGTATCAAACAAATAAAAGCACTGGTAAACTTTTAGAAGAACTGGCTAATAACATTAACGAAAGCTTAAATAAGAGTTACCACGCACTGGTCTTATTGAAGATTTTAGCAAGGTTTTCGACAAGCTTAGTCATGCAAAGCTAACGCATAGCACTTGAACGCACAGGTATACGAGGACGATTATCTGAGCAACCGATAGAACTAGCTCAATATGGAGTCCCTCAAGGATCCAAGATGGGCCGCCTGCTCTTCATACTGTACACAAACTAGCCTCTAGAATATTCAAACTGAGCATTTCATTTGCTTACGTCGATGGCACAGCAATAATAGTGGGTGACAGGTCCTTAGAGACAGCAATGAAAATTATACAGGAAGAATTCGATTTAGCAGTGGTGGTGTCATGACAACAGATTGATGATCAACGCATTCAAAACAAAGATGATGCACATCAGAAGTCCACAGTTTAAGGCTACCAAAAAGAAAATTTGGCTGTAGCAGTTCATCCAGTTGCTTAATCCACATAGTAGACTGCAGCAGTAAGTATCTTGGAGTCATCATCGGCAGTAATCTCTTATGGTACAAACATATTAGCCAGTTACGCATGAGCCTTAAAAAATCTTAGATATAATATATAATATGGGTGGCGCTACAGCCCGTAGAGGGCCAGGGCCTAGCTTCTCAGCAACCACTTGTGTTGTGCGTGATATTGTTCTCTCGTGAGTGGAAAGGACCTAGTTTTATGCCGATTTTGAACGGCGAAGTTCGAGAAGCTTTTTCTAGACAGGAGATAGAGGTGGGACCGTGAAAATTATTTCTGTCGCACGGAGCAGGAATCGAACCTACGAAAAAATATTAAATATTATGCAAAAATGTGAGCGCTGAAACAAGTACAGTTCGCTCTATTGGTGACTAATTTAAGATACGGTGTTCTGGAATTGGGTAAAGCATCGATGACACATTTACGAAAACTTCAGAAAATTCAAAATACAGCACTGAAGCAAATATGTGGAGGCAATCGTAGCAATGTTCCTGTAGAAGAAAGGCTGAATGTACCGCAAGTTGAAGATGTCTTCAAAATAAATCTTTTCCTTGAGTATAATGAAGAAAAACTGCTTGCATCGACAATCAATCACGATAGAAAGACAAAAGGACGTACTTGGGTTTTTTATGGAGATGAATAACATAAATAAAAATGTGTTAAAGTGGAAACACCCCATTGGTGGATGATGTCTCGTACCTGAGTGCTAAAATTTGTTGCAAATACACTGGCTAGGCTACCAAGACACATTTTGTCAGAGAAAATCTTTGAAAAAATTTTATCAGCGCCAGGCTTTTTTCCAAGTATGTCATTTATGAGACTCCATTTTTTACGGGGATTACATCTTATATGGATGAATTTTGTCTTAAAGAATAACGATTTTTGAGGACCATCTCTTTGTTAACTCTGTTTCTGAAGGTCTTATACTCCAATTTATATATCTTATTAAGCCGGTTGTTTTTCCAATTGCATGTGATTTTATCAGAAAGTGATTCTTTAAATATCATCCCAATATGTCCCTCTAATTAGTTGTTATGCTTAACGTTGGATATAAGAGATATGCTGACTGTACTTTCTTTAATAGGAGGTCTTTGTATTGGCCAGAAGTATATGATTCGATAATAATCGGTACACAGCTTTCAATTCATTTGCCCTTGTATAGCATTTTTTAAAATATGGTCTATTGTCGATTTTGACCCTATGCAAGGGTTTATTCTTGCAAACTCTGATATTACATTAATCAAGCCGAGAGATGACAACATCGCTAGATAGTCTTTTACACCGCACATGGTCAAGTCCTTCACATTTATTTTCACATCACCCATTATCACAATCTCGTCTTTTTTTCTCTAATAGTCCAATTTTGTTTCCAAATTCTTCGATTAATGCTTTTCGGCTGAAACCTGGTAGTCTGTATATGGCTATTACACATTTATTGTTTTCTCTTTAATACAAATTTGAATATATGGTACTCATATGATTCACTTGGTAATCGTTCGTATTGCAAGTCATTTCGTATAAGAATCAGAATTTCACCCGCTCGGCGTTTGTCTCGATTCAGAAACTCGGATTGAAAACCGTCAAATCTTCCTCATCTTTAATATTAGTTTCCACTACGACTACGACTAAGACTAGGATTACAATTTTTTGTTAAGGACTCAAGTTAATTAACCACCACCGTTAATCAGCAACACTGTAGGATTCTCCACATCGGCAGGCTAGATACACTCCACTGCACATCAACGGTAAGTAAATGAAATTCAGTTTGATGCGGTGTGCTATAATTTTGAAAGCATTTAGCACAGCTAAACTGCGAGTTTTCATGCACCGCCATCGTCGAGTAAGTAGAGGGAACATCCACATTGCCAGCCATCTCTTTGACCATCAACTTGATGCCAACGCCATTCGTCGAATTTCCAGTGAAGGCTGGGCCCGAATCATCCTCCACCCTCATTCCCAGCGATTCAAATCGACACAGAACTAAAGATGCCACTGCACCACTTGACGAGATCGATATAAAATAGTTTAAAGTCAATTACGGATTGATTACTTGTACTATTTCAGCTTGTGCTAATCAAGCCGCATCCCAGCCAGCCCCACTCGCATTGCAGCAGCAGAACATGACCTCTGAGAGTTGGCTCGATACGGAGCAAATTGGATGCAGCGGAACAGGAACTTTTGCCCCGGACTCAGGCCAGTGCTAGAGCCGGACTTTCGGGTATAATTTGATGGTTGGTCGGTTAGCGGGCAGCCGGTGGAACAAACTGCCGCACAGGACGCGGAGCAAATTACCGACCGAAGTGGGAAATGAGGACACACAACGCTCACGCATGCCGTACGCGTACGGTTTCATGTTTTGAGAGCGAAATGGAATTATGATTACAGAATTTCGAATATGAATGCATGGGAAGCTAATTGAAAGAAGATTAGAGATGCGGATGGGATCGCAATTTGCATGAAACTCTCGAGTGTTTTTTGGATTGCACAGCCGCGCCGCCGCCAGCAGCGGTGGTCAATCGTGTAATTTCTCATGCGAATTTATGCATCCAATCGGGTTAAGTGCTGAAACTGATGCTGATTTGGTTTGCTGTGTAATTGTGTTGCGGTCAATGGCGGATCCTTCTTAGTCCCTTGCAACACCTGGTTCGCTGGTAAATTAGTTTCCGACGAACTGTACGACCAGACTTGACCAAAGTGGCACTTGTTGATGAGTTGGATGGTGTTCGGTGTTTATGTGCAAATACCTTACCGGCATATCGTTCTGGAGCTTATGACGAAGAGGCGCGCACAATCCTCACACACCAGACGTATTTCTTTCATCAAAGCAACTCCCTGGCACTCACCTCACGATCCCTCGCACGCCGACAGTGCCAGAGACTGACACTCACTCTAACGCCATCCAAGCAGTCTTAATAACCCTTAAAAACTCGTTCGCTCAAAGTCTGTAATTAAAAAACAAACATTGGAGCAGCGCCCGTGGCAGGCACCCCCATTTATCAGAATAAATTCGCGATTACACTCGCGCGTTACAATGCAGTCTTTCCGCTAATTACCCTCAGAATGGTATCATCCCGCCGCCCAACCGGCACCTCTCCAGCCAGGCAGTGATACGTTTAAAAAGAAATTAGGCACTTAACAGCAATGCTGTCAAATTGTTCTCGAATATAGCACAGATACACAGGGCGCGCCACCAGCACTTGCGCCTACCGTCACAGCCTTAGTCGCTTTAGTCGCTGTAGCGTCGCGCCGATTCATACAGGTAATTAAGGGGAGTCTGCATAAAGCCGACGCTGTAGCGTGTACGTATGAGCGTCCTAGGTGCGAAGCGACACTGAGTTAGAAAGTTTATGTGCTCCGTATCCGAGGGTTTCGTTTTTTTTTGCCGGCTAAAGGGGGGAATTAAATTGTATCCATCGTTCCACTTCTAGCCCCAATTCCATACCATCGGGTGTGTATTCAGTTTAATTACCCTCCACTCGTGCCTTAAGAAGGGAAACTCACCTCGGCATTGAGCATGACTTGAGCGTGCTCGAGGCGCTGAGTGAATCGGTGTAAACACAGTCTTTCGTGTTGTTGCCCACCCTTGAAAAAGCGGGAGAAAAAAAAACTGAAATAAGGGCCCTTTAAGCACATGCAGTCAATTTGGCCACTCATGATGCACATGATCAAAGGCTGCCGTAATGCCCTGTGCAATTATCTGTTAAAAGGCGGCGGGCATTAAGCCACTCATTAAATTGGCGACTTAAAAGGGTTTATTCCTCTTTTGTGTGTCCTTGTGATGGATGGGGTTTCGTTCATCGTTTAGCCACGAAGACCGCTTCGGGGACTATGCGGGCACACTGTCGAAGTGATGTGAGGCGAACTTCGGGGAGTTTGACTACTGCTTGAATTAATGAGAGTGGTTGACGGCTGTGATGGGAGAGAGAGTGAAGAGAAGAAAATGATAAAAACTGGTTGCACTGGAAATTGGGTTCTAGCTGTTGATAGGGTGTACAGATTTTAAGATGTATATATATATATATATATATATATATATATATATATATATATATATATATATATATATATATATATGGGTGGCGCTACAGCCCGTAGGGGGCCAGGGCCTAGCTTCTCAGCAACCACTCGAGTTGTGCGTGCTATTGTTCTCTCTCGAGTGGAAGGGACCTACAGTTTAATGCCGAATCCGAACGGCTGTTTGAGAAGCTTTTTCAAGACAGGAAATACTCTTTGAGCATTGTCAGTAACTCGAAAGAGGTGGGGCCGTGAAAATTATTTTCGTCGCTCAGAGCTGGATTCGAACCTACGACATCGAGGTTGGGGTCGACGCACATACCCACAAAGCCACGGGCCACCACCAGATTTTAAGATGATTTGATGATAATCTCAGGATGAAGTTATTTTCAATTCAAATCAATTATTGAAGATTCACAAAAGGATGTGGAAATCGTGCGTGTCTCATTGAACACAAGGACGGTGTCATACGTGGATTCACGAAACAAAGGCTCAACACTGCTAATGATTTTTAAAAGTAGCATTGTGGGCCAACAACTTTCATTAAGTATGAATCGCTATCATTTGTTTAAATTAAGTTTTTCGCGTCTGTATTTTTGACGTTTTTCCTGAATGAGACCGATCCTTAAAGACAGGAACATCGTATATTTTTGTATAAGATTCAACAACTCAAAATATGGGTTTTGCACGATCTCGTTGAAAGTTCTCCCGCAAGTTTTTGCCTATGATGTTAAAGTGGCAGGAATATTGCTTTGCTAGCATTATGAGACACCTATCCACTTGTATAACTTTTGGGCTTGAGCGCAAATAAATCTTGCATTTAGAGCACTTTGTGCGGGTATATCCAGTGTTACTTAGGCTCATAGACATGCATAGGCCTTTCGATAGCCCTTCAATCCAGTGAGCGATATATGGTCAAATCGTATGTGGTTTGCAGGCTCTGCAACAAATACTCATTTATAAGAACTTGACGGAATTTTACTTGATCGATCTGACTACATTGATGAGAGAAGTAATGTTAGGCGGCTACTTTTGTATGTAGGAGCTGTGATTTGATTGCATTAAGTACTTAGTTACTCAACAATACCCTTCTATACTCGTTGTCGCTGCATGAGTTTTGTCGGCAAGCTCAACCACTCCCCTCCCAATAATTGACATACTTGGAAATGCCAATTTTGTTTCATACTCCAAATCAGTTGACAAAAAGAAAATCAGTGTCAACAAAACACACTGTCCCACGCACAAATGTTTCGTATGGCTTCTAAATTTGCCTTACGATGCTCTCAATACTTTTCTTAACAAATGGTTAGCAATCAACACTTGTGTTGGAAGACGACATTGGATGGTGACATACAAATTAAGTTTGACTGTTTCTTCAGCATTTTGGAGGGAACACATCACATTTTTCGTAAATCATCTGCAACAGACGCAGTCGTATTAACAGACACCACAAAAAAGAAAATATTTGTGTTGAGCTGTACATTTTCAAATGTAGTCTTCTAAATTCTGAGTACCATTCCGTCGAAGACTCAAACTTTCAGTAGCTTATCAGTAGTTTACAAATGGGAATATAAAACCAATTTTGAAAATAACAGCTATCAAAGAATGTGGTCTGGTGTACTACCACGTCAGTAGGATTGTACAAAATTTGGGCACGTCCGTCGGCAGAGGGTTAAGTTTATAACGAATACGCTAGACTCACATGCTTTGAGAGTTGTGTGTTCTCTTCATTGTGGTATGAATAAATATGGAATGTAATGAGAGAAGAATTTCTTTCATTTATTTATTGATTTTGTATCGCTGTACCTCAAAAATATTACATATGTTCTTTTAACAGTACAGGACTAATTGAATTAAGCATAAGGTTTTACGAATTTGAGCATGTATTCAAAAGATAAAAAAGTGCTGGATATTCTTGTGTCTTCTGGATGCACTTACTTTTTGTCATGCCGACGACGCTTGAAGGGTCCGAGTTGCCTTCCATCGGTGATGGGCGTGCTGCTTCCAGTCATCAAGGCCAAGCTGTCTTACATCTGCGAAGACTTGGTCTCTGTACCGGAGGTTCGGTGTTCCTCTCCTTCTTGAACCAGGAGGTTCGGATTCGAAGCCAGAGTAGTCGAAGGATTTTTGCCTTCCGGACTAAATCTACATCCGGGCACAGCGGTTGTATCTTCTGCTTCATTCAATTTACTCGCAGATGGGGCCTTATATCAGAAGTAAAATTTTTCTTACGAAGGCACGAAGAATCCGCTCTGCAGTTATGCTCAGCGTCCAGCTTTCGGCTCCATAAAGCAGGACTGACAAGATAAGGGTTTTGTAGACCATGACCATAAATCAACTAATACTAACTTTTCCCTGTGACAGTACCCTTGCACCGCTAGTGCAGCTAGTGAATACTGACTTTTATTTCTGATTAGAAATCAGAAATTGTTGCAGGTTTTAAACTAATCGTCTTCTTCTTCTTATGGCGCTACAGTCCGTGGCCAGGTTCGCCTCAGCCAACAAGTATCCCCAGGTGACACGATCCTTAGCATTGCTTGCTTCGCTGAATGCGAATGCCGACACTCGTTGTTTCGACAATGGTTCCATTTTTCGTCGATTGCTTTGCCTGATAGGGCTGGACTCTCTGAGAGCTTCAGGGAGACTCCATCGGAAAAAAATTATCAATCTGGCTGACGGTTTATTGCTCAGGGGACAGTTAGGTCCCTTTGTGAATGTTGAGTTGAGGGAATTGCGTGCTGGCTACACACAATTTCCGCCCCGTGACGAAGTCCAACAGACTAAGTCCATTGTCGGACCTGTTGACGTGTAGGCTATGTTTTTCCGACGACTCTAACAAAGACTTCCTTGTCCAGTTTTGCATTAAAATCTCCTAGAACGATCTTGGTGTCGTAGCTGGAACCCCCGCCGATAGCGAGTAAGTTAGAAGTAGAATTGTACGTCCAACTAGTTTTAAGCATTTTTGTCTAGTATGTAAGCTCTTTATGAATTAAATAATAAAAATGAATTAGAATTAATGAAAAGTAGCTGGAGCATTGAGCGTATGTTCTTTTTAGGAGACCATAGAAGTCGTCATTGTTGTCGTCGTCTTTATCCTCCGTGGGCACAGATTAGGGTGATGTTGCCGAATGTTGCCTTGATGCGTATTGTTTTGAGGCGCTCGCTTATGTATCTAAAGCTTAAGACTTCTTGCCTAAGTCTGCCTCAAACAACAAAACCTCATCCAAATAAGAGCTGCCTTCGCTCTTTGCAGCAATCGCTGTAGTATACATCACAGTTTTCCATCCTCATTTTGCCCGGCCCATCCCATCGCACCTAATGGATGGCGGTAATGTTGGTCTTATAGGCTTCTAGAGCCTTCGTAAGTCCATCGGCTGCACGTGGTCTAAGTGACCTCACATTCCACGTGTAGAACAAAAAATCGTTGTCCTTGTTTCGTTGTTCATGGTCGTCAGCAGTAGCGTCATCCGTATTCGAGGCTTGTTGCCGTCTCTGAACTAGAGTTTATTTTACACAGGGAGCTCCACGCGAAACTCCAGAAACTGGAGGACCGTGTCTTGGCTTAAACCCCCAGACAAGGGCCGCTGCATACATTGGTTCACCTCTAAGGTGTTGCAGTAGTGGCTACCCAGAGGGCGCCGCGAGGACGCTGTATGTCAACATGACCTGTGCAATTAATCCGGGCTATCTAACAAAAAAAAAAATCTCAGCTTGGCAAAAATTAATAATAATCGATAAATAGATGACCGTTGACGGGAACAATGTTATACGTAAGGATACTCAGTGTGAAATAAAAAAGTCACTGACTTATTGAACGAACCTCGTAAATAATGCTCGTAAAAAAGGGCCATCCTGTTCCTGCAAAGTGTGTATGATTTTCCAATGAATCCTTAACTTTTAATTAATAAACATTTAAATGATATCAATTTTGCAAAAACCGTCGACTTCTGGCACTTAGTGTACATTAATGAACCACTTAATGGATTGCCATCCACCTACGCCTGCTAAAGCCCTGAGTAACAGGCTACACCCCACACCCACATTTGATCGCATTTCCTCACCAGCAACTGCAAGAGCTGCCCACATCCACGGGCTCCATTCAACATTTTCACTCGGCTGAGTTACGAAAATCCTTGGAAAAACATTCCATTTGACAATTCTCCTTCCAGCCGGTTGGCAAATCAAAATCGCCGCCCTCACTCACTTCACCGCTGAACGCGATTTACTCGTAGTTAATTGCATATCTTGCGCAGTCGGTCCTCATTGAGGGTATTCCATTGGAATGCGATGGCAAAAAAAATATACCTCGTCAAAGGCAAAGGCATTCTCACAGTTGGCATCATAAATCTGTTAATTAAATTTAATTGCTCAAAGTTAACATAACTACTTGCAGCGTGACTTAATTAAAGCCGTCCCATCGAGTAGATTGCAGCGCGAGAAAAAAAAAACAGCACGAAATATTAAAAATCCGTATTTCTATGAAAAGACAGCAGCACCCTTCGCCAGACATTATCATCGCCGCAGCCGCCAACGTCTTAAATATTTTTTTAATTACCACGTAATAGCACTTTAAGCAGGCTAAGCAACCGGTGTAAATCGTCCAATTTACTTAATTGCAAGTGGGCAAGAGGAAATGGAACGAAACGAGAATGAGAATCGAATCGATTAGGGGTGCCTAGGTGATCTGTGGGCGGCGCCATGGTGGGCTGTGCCTGCAAAGTGGAGCACCAAAGTTGCCTTTGGCTCTTGGGTATCTAACAAAGCGGAACGCGTTGAAGAGGATTCCCATTCAGTCTGTCGGGTCGGGGAAAGGGTGGTGGTGGATTATCCCTGCACGTGGGTTTCAAAATCTCAAAGCCCCTTCGCTGCGCAGCAGTGGGATGAGACTCTTAATTTCAATTCCATGGAACAATAAACTCATAATCTTGTAGTGGATGCGTCTTTTTTGTCCTTTCCTCACTCGCCTCCTTTCGTCTTGTCCCGACTCGTGGTCCTCCCTTTTGCCTTTGCGTCGTCCGTTCGCCTGCTCTCGGTTGTACATAATTATTTGTACGATCTCTGTCAGTGTACTGCTGTCGACTTTGAAGTTCTCTCCCCCGAAGCCCTACTCAGTCATGCTGTCGATGGGCTCTCAAAGTGGCTCGCCGGAGAGCTAGGTGAACGGCGAAGGGATATATAAGCCTTTTTTCCTACGCAGCGTTGTTTGGAAACATGTGCTTCGAGTGGCACTCATGGCGGGTTCACTCTACCGCCGGCTTGTACACGCCACCCACATTGCGCAGTTAATAATGACGGGGACGTCGTGCTTAATCTAGGACTTATGTGTGCGCCATTGGGAAGGACTCATTTCGATACGGCATCAATGGGAGAGTAATCATTACTAGTGCTCGCACGCTAGGCTGCGGAAGAGGGTGTCTTTGTCATTAAGTGCCTCTTTCTGATTTCTTTCATTGTTTCGGTTGGGACGAAGTTTGGACGCAGGTTGGGGTGAAAAAATGTGAAGACTTTTTCGTCTAGACGGTCCCTTTGGAAATATTTACTTGGGCGAAAAAATCATTTTTTCTCTTTTCTGTCGTCGCGTCGTAATGAAGTTGTCGTGAAGCACGTGAGAAAGTTGTTCAGCCTCTCAGGGGGTTGGGTGGGCTTTGATGTTTGCAATCTCTGGGCTTCGTTGCGGCATTGTGTTGCCATGAGACTGGGGATATCGGCTCGGAGACAGTTAAATCGATGAAAACTGCGACATCATTCGGGGTTTTGGAGTTGAAGGAATTCAATTGAACCTTTGAAGAGTAAATCTTTCATTTTGATCCAAGAGACCTTTTGATGTCAAACATGACAAATCCATTGGCAGATTAGGGACAATGGCTGATGACACTAGGGAGTAAATTCAAAGGGCAATGGGGAATTGACAAAAATGACTATGTGACTCTGCCGGTAAGGGTGAACAGGTAGCAATAATAGTTATTCTAATTGTTAGATTTCAGTTGTCAAAGTTGCCATGACAGCTCTCAAAATTTGCTGTGAGGTTTGCCATTTCATCATAAATCGCCTCAAGCTTCCCAACTTTTGGGAAATTGCAAAGAAATTTCCCGTTCTATGATTTTATAAGCTTAAACGTCACCCTAGCCTCAGTGCGCTGACAGAAAAGTCAATTCTGTGCCAATCAGCTAAATTGCGTATTGCCAGAGGCCATATTTGGAACAGCCCACCGCATTTTGTACACCTCGGTCTAATGTGTACCCTCTATCTGGGTTTTCACGTTCGTTCCTCCTTACACTGAGACCAGATTTTGACTGTTGGGTTCTTCTTGGGGCTTGCTCTCAAACAAGCCAATCCCTGCACCCGTGACAAGCTTAAGATCTGTTTCAGCGATGGCGTCTTCTGTGGAGCCTTGAGTTGACCAATACTAGGGAGTTTCTCTCCTATTCAGTGAGGAACGAAGATTCTTTTATGAGAAGCACTTTGAGAAATTCTCTTTTTCGCCATGCGCCATTCGCCTCTGGTTTCTGAGATCTACTCTCTACTGATATAGCTTTGTAGTTTCTTGTTGTTGACTTCCATATAAATTTCCACCTCTAAGCAGTTACCCGCTGATACTTCTTTTGTTTTTTTCGAATCAAGGATGTTCACTAGTAATGTGTCAGACGTCGACTGCGAGCGTGTGGTTTTTGTTATTTTTCTAGATTTGATAGTTTTGATTACATTTAAGATTTCGGCCCTCAAATAAAATCTGGGGTCATCGGACCCACTTAACCAGTGCCATCGCTATAAGTCACATTTTTTCTTCCTTCTTGTAAGAGTAAATACTACAACACAACGAAATTAAGTGAGTATCGCCCTATAGGAGAAACGTTGCCTTTACGGAACAGTGCTGGATATTCACCCCTTTTCTTCGTCGAGGTACAACCGTCATTCTCAATCCAGGTACAGGCTAAAGTGATATATCAGGCCACAGTGGCCAGTAAGCTCGTTAGTATTATTTTACTTTACTAATTTAGGGCTGCTTGGATTGCCTCAGACCATACCAATTGGTCCAATTGATATTGCAGTACGTTTCGGAAACTGTGAAAGCAGATTTCGAGCCAGCAATAGCGAACCAGCCGATTGTGGCTCGGGGCGTTGTGGTTATGTGCGTCGACCCCAAAGTACACACATACTTGGACCTCGTCGTCAAAGGATCGATCCCTGGTCCGAGTGAAAAAAAGATAATTTTTCACAATCCCCCCACTTAAGAGTCATAAATAATGCTCAAACAGAATTCCTGTCTAGAAATAGCTTTTCAAACATGGCAGTTCGGATTCAGCATAAAACTGTAGATGTAGTAACGCGTACAACACGAGTGATTGCTGAGAAGCTAGGCCCTGGCCCTATACAGGCTGAAGCGCAACATATATCTTATTATATATTCCGCTGTCGAACTCCAGGGTGTCAAGGCAAAAGAGGCGTATATAAACATTTCGGGGCCAGATATGTTTCACAGCCGTGTAAGAGGCTGTTGGTTTCAATGTAGCACAAATTCACTTCTTCACTTATTCAGTAGCTTATCTCACCAAAAAGTAGAACCAATTTTTGCACAATACAGGCGAATGAAAGATGTGTGCGCTTGATATTACTAAGGCATTTGACAGGGATTGCCATCAAGGTTTTTTGTCGAAAATGCGTGCTTATGGTGGCGATGAGTGTCTTCTTCTCTTAGAAATTACCTTTCGAACTTTTCCATTCAAGTTGTTTTGGGTTCAATGGGTTCAATTCTGATATATATACTAATTCTGGTGTTCCTCAAGGCTCTGTCATGTATTCGCCACTCTTTCTGATTTTTATAAGTGATCTTCTGTTTCCTACTTTTGACTCAATTTACGTTTTCGATAATGACAGCACCCTCAGCTTTTCATACACGTTCTAAGACTTATGACTCTTACCTTCGCACGTAGTATTGTTAATTACATTGAATGTGGGTAAAAACATCAGATTGGATACAATGCTTCCAAGACTCAATGCTGTGTGCTGTCACAGAAGTAAACACCTGATAATCATCCATTATTCATGAATGGCGCTTGCCTTTTTTGGCATGTTCATCAACACAACACTTGGTTGGAACGATCACATATCGAGGTCGCCAAAAATGCTGCGAAATATTTAGGTTTCGTACCGTGTCTTCTATGTCCGTATTGTATCGCTATTTTAACAAGCGCATGGATGGATGAAGGGGAGGTAGAAACTACAAATCTCCTACTCTGCTCGCTTAGCGCTTTGGCAAGTGATTGGTATTTCACCTAGGAGACAACTAACTCTCAACTCAACTAGCTAAGCAACCAGCACAGGTCAGCTCAATACCTCCATTGCAAGCTTAAACTGGTGCCGGTGGTTGGAGACTTTGGCCTAAGTGTGACAGTTAACAACTTTTACCGAACCTAACCTAAAGCCGCAAATGGACCGACCACTTGAAGCATTGCCAGCAAGGCCATAGGTGCCCGCATCCTGGTCAAAATACATGACCCGTCATAAGCACATGCGGATTATAATTATAATGTTGTAGTGTAGCAGGCACTCACATTGTCCAACCCTCGCGCGAATAATATTTTGTACTCGCCTAATGAATACATACTCCATCGTGCCAATTACTATAAGGTACTTCATTAAGCGTGTCTTGACAACTCATTACCAGCTCAGTAATATTTCCTTGTAATTGCTGACTAGGATGCATTGAAAAATCTCATTCATAGATTGCGCCAGAGGAAACTATTTGTTTGTTAAAGGTTGGTATCAATTGATTATTTGATACTTGTCAGTATTAACTTGTTGAAGTTACTTATTCTTTTGAGATTAAAATTTCACATTTTTTTTTCCCTAATGCAATAGACGCTAGCACACGTACCAACTTTCGGGAGGGATATCTAACTCAGTAAAAGAGTGTTTTATTGAGAATTATTACTGAGCTGAGTACTGAGTAGTCAAAAAAACACGCCTATTGTTGTTACAAAATGGTGGCTCTACAGCCAATGCCTTATGGTTCGCGAGTGTTCTTATGCCGAGTCCGAACGTCGAAGTTTTAGAAGATTTGTCCAGTTCTGTGCTTATGCCACTTCTGACAATCCTGGACACAAGCCTTTCCTTGGAATTTTCAAATCCATCACCAAGTGCGCTTCAGTTTCCTCCCACTTCATCTAGCACTTCCGAATAAATCTTACATAGCAACCCAATTTAAGTCGCAAATTGTCATTTAAATGAATTTCCCACTTGAATCCTGCGTCCATTCATCCATCCTCCGAATGTCCAATACAAGGTCGCCTCTTGCCGCCCGCTCCCTCCCCTCTTCACATCGAGATGCACTGCTGCTCGGAAACTTTTAACAAGATGAACAAGCTGACAAAATAAAGAGGATGACAAAAAAAATCCGTCCGTATTCGCAAAAGTATTCGAGAGATTCACGAAAAGTTAAATTCGTTTATTTTATCACAGATTCATCGAATTTTTCCTCCTTCCATGCTCCGGTCGGTCGTGTATTTGTTGAATTTGTCCGTTTTTTCCTACTTCTTTTTTTCCCATCACAAATCAATGCTAATTCTTGTTTCTTCTTCTTCGGCATTCACTGTAAAGGGATGGATGTCATCTCCTGTCTTGCCTCCCATTCGCGTTTCACATTTCGCTCAAACTTCACTTCAGGAAAAAAACTTGCAACTATTCCACTGCAACTGTGAGAGTTCTGTGCAGTTTCATCTTTCCAGGGGTCGCTTGGTCGCGCATCTCGTAGTCTAGCTCGATGCAGCTCCATAGACGAGTGAATGTCAGAAGTGATTGGAAATTGAATTCAAATCGGAAACCAAAAGTTTACACAGAAATTCAGTTATCGTTTCACTCTTTCTGGCTTCTTTCCTCAGCGAGCGGAAGGAAATTCCAAATTAAGGTCAAGCAAACAGAAAGATTTTGCTTCTTTTCGAAATCTTTCGAGAACGGATTCCCGGCGCTGACATTGAACTAGCTCAAGTGTGGGTGTGGGGTTGGCTCTTCTGCCAAAGCTAATCCCTCCCCGAGTGACCCGCCTGCCAAGTTGCCTGCCCAACATTGGCTTATTACCAAATTAAAGTGCATTCTAGTTAGGAAATTGCGAACATAACTATTATCCCGATCCCCACCCACGGCACGGTACACACGCCCCACACGAACAACAAGTGAGTGAGGCGGCGAAAAAAGGGGAGCAAAAATTAGAATATTTTCCAATCTCCTGTTCTGTGTGCACGACACACAAGAGCAGACGAGAGAAAAAAAGGAGATCCATCTGCACAGCACGTCGTCATTTGTTAAAGTGATTGCCACCGTAAAGCATCACCACACACACACAGGCACACAAGGGGGCATTTCTTCTTTCATGTACGCTTCCTTCTGTAGAATCCACCTCTAACGAGCACGTCATGACAATCAAGAAAGAGAAAAAATTGAAGCCTTCGCAACATTAAAAGCAGCCTTCTGTCAGCCAAGATCTACATGCAAACTCGACGACGACGCCGCGCCGCACCACCTCCCTCCACCAACCCATCCTGCGCACACCAGCAGCGAGGCGGCATCAAGGAGGCCTCGAGGACCAGCCAGGCTTAGACTATTTTGTGTTTGGCACATCATCGAGTCATCCAACGTCTTCGCACGCTCGAGCGGATATTAAAATATGAAAGGATAATCTCCTACAAAGTAAGTGGAATATCGGGTAATGTATGATAAATGAATCTCAATCTTCTTCGCTTTTTTTCGCTTTTCATTCTCGTCCTCGGGATAACAACAGAACCGGGAAATAAGAAATCGCTCGGCACACACTCGTTCTCGTGCCACCGGCAAAACATGTGGGTGGCCCTGGGCTGGTGACGATGAGAGTGATGGGCGTTCTACGTTGTCGTCGTCAATGCCGTGCGGCGCAGCACAACCCAACTCTAAAAGGCTTCCCCTCCGTTAGGCGCACTCTTTAAAGTGATCGACTTGCCGGGGATACATGAAATGAATTTATAATTGAAACGTATTGCGAAAATTTCAATGAAAAAGGGAATCGTTGGTTAATTTCATTTTTGTGTAATAATGTAATCGGTACATGGAATTTTTAATGGATGCGGATAATGCGCGCTCCTTTCCCGCGTCCTGTTTGAACACTGCTCGATGTTGCGGATATAATGGAGTTCGACGATATGCTTAACTGAATCCTGTCGTCGAACACTCGTGTGTAGGACAAATGAGTTAGCGAGTTTTTTTTGTTCCACTTCACGGTGTGTTTTTTTTTTAAAGTAAAAACGAGTCGATGTTAGAAGCTGTCGGCCATGCTGCTAAAATCATGGAAGTGAGAGTGGCACTTCAAGCACTTTCGTTCCGGTGTTGTAGCTAGTAAGCGGACTAATTGATGTTCGATGCTCGCCGTCACTGTGAGACGTATGGGATTTTTTTCTAAATGACACAAAATGTAAGATTTGAATTTTGCTCAAATTGGATGATGTGTGTGTTAGCAACAAACAACAAAAGTCAGATGCCACTTGGAGTTGAGTGTTTATTTGCAATGGAGAGAGCACCGCGATTTCTTTGACAAGTAACCTTTTCAAAATGATGAAAAGTTCTCGATTGAAAGGCCATGCAAAGATGATGAAAATTATTTAAAAATTAGGACTGAAAGGCCAAGTATCATATGGCAGCATTTAGAGTTTGTACAGGCCACTGTACCGGCTCGCTGTATTCTTCTTCTCATTCGTCCATTATCCATTATTAGATCAACTAACCAACAAAATGCGATGGCCCTGCTGTAGCGGCAAACATTTTATTATTAGAACCAAATAAATCCTGAGCCAATTGGATGCGTCAGCATCTCATGATCAATACTGGAAAGAGATCAACGAGAAGTAGGAAAGCGACCATAGACCTGCAATAAAAATGTTCTGGCAAACTATCCGTGTACTCAGAGAAAAGAAATTAAACAATCCATTTTTCTCGTTTTTTTGTACGCGTATACCCGCTAACTCAAACATTTCTTATGCTAATTAGTTATTGCTAGTTAGTTACTGATAGAATGAGAAACACGGCAGTACGCTAGGAACTTATGCTCCAAGTAGGACTAAGCAATGTATACTATCGATGGTTCTGATACTTATGTCACTGAAAAATCCTCAAAAGTAATCTTCCACAGGCATGCATTTGGAATGTGTTATATTTGCTGCTCTAAGACGTATTGCATGTTTTGTGGGGACATCAACTTGATTACTACGATTCGGTATGTTAGCAGTTCGCTTGAGTTTTTGTGTTTCAGTTAAAGACAAAGATGAACATAGCTCTGAAATGCTTGGCGAGTCTGTCGGGCTTAGTTGTTATGCCGCTTGATTCGACGATAGTTTGCTAATTAGTAATTTAGTGTTCAATGACTCCATTTCCAGTGCAATGAGTATCTACCGTGTGACTGACGACCATCACGACTCAACATTCCGATCCACCTTAGTTATGTCAGTTTTCGTGACTGTAACAGGTTGTTGATTGTGACTCTTCATGGGGAAGAACATCTCTTCTGATTAAAAGGACCACGTTGAGTTTATCACAAATGACTTCACAGAGTTTCTATTGAGTCAATTGATTTAAGGTTTTACTAATTACTCTTATTTGTCATTATTCAATTTTTCTACTGACTGATTCGCCGTGCTCTCTTACTAAAACTAGAAGGAATACTCTTTTATATCTCATTTTATAATAGTATCAGATAAGACCAACCAAAAAATGATTTTCGAGCCACCTCTGCTGTTTTGCTCCTTGCGTCACGGTGAGTAAAAGGAGAGCTTTATAGGGTAAACAGCAGAAATTAAATATGTACTATACTGTGAAAAGCGCTTGAGGATGAACCGTGGCGAGAAGCATGTTGATGATCACGAGTGGTCAGCGTCACCCATATTATAATTATTATTATATTATTAAAAGCAAATTACAAATTGTGGTGGCCCGTGGCGTTGTGGGTATGTGCGTCGACCCCAACTTCGACGTCGTAGGTTCGAATCCAGCTCTGAGCGACAAAAATAATTTTCACGACCCCACCTCTTTTAAGTCACTGACAATACTCAAAGAGTATTTCCTGTCTAGAAAAAGCTTCTCAAACTTGGCCGTTCGGAGTCGGCATAAAACTCTAGGTCCCTTCCACTCGTGAAAGAACAATAGCACGCACAACAGGAGTGTTTGCTGAGGAGCTAGGCCCTGGCCCTTTATGGGCTGTAGCGCCACCCATATTATATATTAAATTACATTTTATCTGTATCTTTTGTGTATTTGACAATTACCAATTATTTTTTCTTTGTTTTCCGTCTTATTGCTCAAATGTGCTTGTCTTTCCTTATGATGCGCTTCGACGCTCATAAAAAATGTTGACATTTTCTATGATATGCTCACACTCTGTGCTGATTTGCTTGGAATACGAAAACCTAACAATTTGCGTGTCCCCACGCTCTTGTGATGCAGTGGTGGCTTGTGGTATATCACAGAGGTATGCCAAAATAGTATATTCAATATATGTCATATGAAGTCTCATCACATTTTATGCCTGCATACAACTGCATCGACAGCACCTTTTCATTAATGTTTTGTTTACACATGAATTCGTACTTGTAATGACTTGTCTTTATACCTGAGGTTCGGTCTTCCTTTTAGAACGTTTATGTAGGTTTAGCTAGTGTAGTTGAATGATTTCTGACTTTGGAACTACAACCTCACAGTAGTGGTGTTTGTTCATGGCAGCCAGGAACACATGCATATGTGTGATGCAGATTTTTTCTTTCAAAGCCATTTCCGTCTCAATGTTTTCCTTATTGCTCAGCTTTTGCCTCAATACAGTAAGACCTTCAAACTGAGAACAATATAAGCAAATGCTGGGTAAAACATGTCCATCGACCAATTTGAATACTTTTTGGAAGTTATTCACGAAATAATGTGGCTTCCTCTGAATAGTTAATTTGGTTACATGAAGAAGGCTAAGGAAAAACGCACGACAATTGCAGGCTTTTCCAGAATAACGAACTGTGGCGACGCAGTACACTTGGTACGTATGGTTTCAGAAGGAAAACGAGTTATCCGACAAGAACAGTCAATTAAGTGTTTTTCCAGGTTACGGAGAACAATGAGGTGTACCTGGAGTGTATAGCCATCCGCACTGATTCTCTACCGACGGCATTCTTATTGAGAGCGATGGCACCGGCAACAAATATTGGCTTCTAACAATTATTAAGGTTGGTGGTTTCTTGGTCAGGCAAGATTGTGGTTTCTTTAATAATACCGCGAACTGCTATGGGTAGCACATATGCGGATGGTACTAGATATAAGACACAATTGAGTGCACACAACTAGGCGTCGATGAAACTAGCGCGGTGCAGGTGAAACTAAGGCGGATATTACTGATATTCTAGGACGAAGAGAAGGAGGACTGTAGAAACAAAGGATCCCAAGTGACTTACAATATACGTGTTTTGCCTTAAACATGAGAGCACGAATGGAAATTTGTATGTAGCAGCCATATATCGCTAAACCCTCTAGCAGCAGGTTAAGTAGTTGTCTTCTTTTCAGTGAATGTATGTCGCACACATCCGTTCTTCTTTCCCCACATAACCTTTGATGGGTAATGCTCGTAAATTAATTTTTAGTAGTTCATTCACCCTTCACAACACACAATTTTATTACGCCGCGCAACTCGGACTAATCTAATTTGCACGTCCTCGTCCTTAGAGCCTCGGCAATCATAAACATTTCAAAGCCAACACTGACACCCTCTTTATGCCTGGCCGAACTCTATTTTAATGTGAAAGCATGTTATGCGGTATTCTATTGCACAACACACCAAGTGTGACGTGACGCGGCCCGAGGTTTCCGCGCCACATCAAGCCACCGCCACCACCACCATCGCCGCCACCGCCAGCGTCACCCTGACCGTTGCCATTTAGATGACAGAGTCATAAAGCGCACCTCAACACTGTCCTGGGCCTGTCCTCCACCGTATCCTCGCAGAAATTTCACACCGCATTCCCTCGGATTCGGGAACGGACTTTATTGCGAGAGCGGCACGTTGTCTGCTCCTTCGTTTCGTGAGTCCGGCCTCCACCCCGCACCGTCTGCACGATGCAATGGACAAAGCATGTTTGTGCCCCTGACACCCACTGTATGGCGCAATAAGCGCATCCATCTATTTAGCTAACATCCGCCGCGATGATAAATAGCTCCAGTCAAACGTACGCTCGCTGGATGGCCTGCAGTCCTCCACACACACGCACCACGCTCCGTGAGTGAAAAGGTCTGTTTTTCGGTTCCAGATTAACGCGACAGCGATGGCGGCAACGGCAGCGACTTTTATGCGTCTTTGTGCGGTTCCTGGTCACGGAGTGTGTGCGGAACTGCCGGACAATGTTGTCTCTGACCAGGCTCATCAGTATCAGCGTCATTATCGTCAGCGTACACTGCACTACATCGTCGTCCTTGTTGTGTGTGAATGAGAACATCGTATTCATCACTTTGTTGCTTTAAGGATCTCTCACGTATGCATCTGTCGATTTGAAAGTTTACCCGTCACTCGATGACTACATCGGATGGCTGCACAAGGAGCGCGGCTCCGAGTGGGGCCGCCACTGATAACCGGCGTGCAACTGCGAAAATTTGGCGCATTGCTGCTTGCCCGACCGGCAGCCAGCGCGAGCGCCTCGCAAAGCATCATTGAATTGTAAATTTCTGTATCTTTAGACGTAATTTTCGCTATAATGCATGTGCTGGATGTTGGGCTGTACATTGTGACGGCAGAGCGTGTTGGAATTAGCTGGTTGAAGGACTTACGGGTCTGGCTGTAGATTTTGTGATTATTATGGTAATTAGCGTGTGATGCGATTGTGGGGTACACTGGCTTGGCGGGGCTCTATGCAATTTATTGCTGCCACGGCGCGGTGGGGTATGATAACAACGCACTGCTGAAGTCTGTACCATGTTTAAGGCTTAACGGTGTTTTGCTCATTTCGAAAGGATAGGTTATGATACGTGCGGGATGGTGGAAAAAAGGGGGGTTGCCTGCTCGTCGTAAACTTCGTATTTCGAAAATATAATGCAGATATTGCGCTTGAGCGAAATAACGTGCTATCAAGTTTTATTCTAGGAGTACTGTTTGAATATAATTTTTACTGAGAACGCAGTAATTTTTATGCTGTAAAATAAAGGAGATCCATGAGAAGTGAGTACCTACGCCGGCGAGGATTTACCGGGCAGTTGATCAGCCACACCGGCACCTGCCTACGAGGACAGCGTAGGCGAGTTTATGTTTTAGTCTTCAAGTATTCTTAACGTGACAGGAAATCTCCAGAGAATTCGCCGATCTAGTCTCCGTTCACCTCTTAAGGTAGCAGTATCAGGCCAACATCAGCATTCCGCCGAACTCAGAGGCTTTAGTTTGAACAAAGATGGATAACGATTATGGGAGCGACATGTCGTGGGTAGTTGAAACCAGAGACAAAACACCAGTTTCGAACGTAGTCATCGGCAGAACCCTCATTCAAGCCAACGATAAAAAAGTTATTACCGGTGAGAGTCCTCAGCGTGGGCACAAATGCAGATGCACTCAATATCGCGACGTCCTTTACTAAATTGAGTGCAAACATTGCACTTTTGCATAAGACAAGTAACTCAATATCGATGTGCGATCTCTTACTTTTTTGAGGAAGTGATCGCTTTAACTGATCCTCAGCGAGCAAATGAATGATCCGAATCTGTCCAAAAGTATTGAAGCGGTGGAACATGGGAGTACATGGTCGGAGAAAGTGTGGCGTGGCGAAGTCTACAGATGCAGAATGATTGCTTGCATTGCGTTTGGGAAGGTGAGAACTGCCAAACAACACGAAACTTGATTGTGGTTCCCAGGAGGAGAATACACGAAATTTTGGTCCAATATCACAAAGGATCAAGTGAGGGACAGCTGGGACAGACGGTTAAAATGATAAAGCAGAGGTTGCACTGGGTTGGATGTCAGCAGTCAGTTACGGAATGGATACAGGCATGTGATATCTGCACGAAGGCCAGCAGGCTAAAGTCAAGAAATCGTGGGAAGGTGCACCAGTACAACGTTGGGGCACCATAAGAAAGGGTTAGAGTGGATGAAACAGGGTCCTTTCCAACCAGGGAACATGGTAAACGACCTGGTGGTAAATCACTACTTCAGCAAATGGCCGGAGGCTTATGCTGTACTGTGCTGAAGACTAGTGAAAATATTTATCAAGAAGCCATCAGAAAAGTTTCAACAGATGTGCAAGGTTTCACCTCAACACCAAGTAGAAATTAAGGAAAGCATACCAAATGGCGCTGCAAAGAACACCAAGGTCTGCTAATGAGCTCTACGAGAAAAACATAAGCACTCCTTCTCAAAAAATTCAAAAGGATGAGAAGCGCGAAATCGAGGAGATTGAGAGATGTTACGTACCAACAGTAAAGATGAACGTATCAAGCTCACAAGAACCGAACTGATGCCTGCAGGGATAAGGATGGGAACCTAGTAGTGAAGTTACAGTCGGTGATACAAATACCACTTCTGCAGACTCTATAACGACGATGGCAGCCAACATACAACTGTCAGGCGGAATAATTCATCCAGATGGACAAGATGAGAGAAGTTACTGAAGGGCAGCAAACAGTATTTATAGAGACAAGATATACTGTCGAGTTTTGGTTTTTCTGCAAAGTTCGCCCGTCTATGCCGAATTACGACGAATAATGTCCATTGCTTCTTGTTCCATCAAGATCGGCTTGATGTCAGGAAAGGATTTAGACAAGGCAACGCTCTGTCACGCGATTTCTTTAACATTATTCTCGAGAAGATCGTGCATTACTTAAACGTCAACACTGGTGCTGTCTTGTTCAAATCTGGAATCAGACACAACGGGCTGCCAGTGGGGCGTTTGTGAGCATCGAGAAGGAAGCTGCCGAGATGTTCAACCATATTTTCAAAAAGGTTAGCATGTCTTTTTCTTAAGCTTCTTAGGATAAATTGTATATCTTTGTATGCCATTTTATTGGTGTATTATTCAACATTCATTTAAGGAAACCGAGGCTAAATTGTCTCAAGGATACGCGGAGCAATGCGTAGTAGTTTACATCAATCCAACCATTCCAAATCCATCAAAATCAAATCCATATTTTTGCATACTTCGGAGTTATGTTCAAATTAGTGGCGTTGTATCATATTTAACAAACACTATTTTGACTTTGGCCGTGTTACAAAAGTTTTAATTTCTTGGCTAATAGTGATCGAAAAGAATGCAACTGGAGCTTTGTTTTGAGAACAAACTTAAATGAAACCGTTGAAGGACCCCAATTTTTAAATAATTTCAATGTTTCTTGGACTGTAGGACAAAGGTTCAATATGCTTTAACGGAAACCTACTTTGTCTAAAAGGCGGAATGGTGCTCTATTCGTGGTGTAAAGATCATATTGTGCAAGTCTTGTATTAGAGATGCTGATAGATTGAATTGATGCAAAATAATGACTATTTGCATCCTGTTTTGATCTGTTTATTGTGCTGTAAAATGTGTAAAATTAGTGCATTTATCACAAAAAAAGTTCAGTTATTAAGATTTTTGAGAATCTTTTTAGTCATAACCTGTACAACATTAGTTTTAATCATGTACATTGTTAGGTCAAGTCGAACGACATAGTTTAAGATAAAGTTTAGATTAGAATGCCCGCCGAGAGCCAGTGAGTTAGAAGTAGAAACATTGTACGCCCAACTAGTTTTAAGCATTTTTGCCTAGTACATACCGTACAACCGTACCGTGGTGGCCCGTGGAGGTGTGGGTATGTGCGTCGACCACAACCTCGACGTCGCAGGATCGAATCCAGCTCTGAGCGACAAAAATAATTTTTACGACCCCACCTCTTTCGAGTCACTGACAATGGTCAAAGAGTACTTTCTGTCTAGAAAAAAGCTTCTCAAACTTGGCCGTTCAGAGTCGGCATAAGACTGTAGGTCCCTTCCACTCGTGTGAGAACAATAACACGTACAACACGAGTGGTTGCTGAGGAGCTAGGCCTTAGCCCCCTACGGGCTGTGCCACCCATATATGTTATAACATACCGTACAAACTCGGTTTACGCAACTAATACCTAGAAGTTATGGCGATTACAATAACCGAGGTTGTTGCACTTGTTGGATTATATATTTTTAAATAAAATATCAAATGGGTTATTTATTAAGAGATAATGAAAATTATCAGAAATTCAGAATAGAATAGATATAGAATTGATATAAAAAGGAATCGTTGTTATTAGGCACATTTTTGTTTAATGAAAAGCCGAAAGCTTAAAAACATAAAATCAACATATATTATGCATAGGGTTAAAAATGATAGCTTTTTTTGAAAGAAATTAGATATTTTGGACTGAATTTTGTCTGTTTTTTGCCTTAACACAGGCACCCTTATTCATTTCGGATAAATTTAAACTTTTTTTTTATAGATAATTTAGTGATTTTTCGTGTAACACTCATTCTGAACGAATTTCCCTTAGGTACTAGTAAAAGCGGTACCAATCTGCATATTTCCAGAGAATTTTGTCTAGCCACAAAAAAATTAAATTACCTTAAATAACGACTGAAGTAACGCACCAAAAGGGAGGGTATGCAAATAAAATACACAAGAAGTTGCACTAATCGAGGTATTCCTTTTGAAATGATGCACTTATTGAGTCAACACGTGCGTTACGAAAATCGAGGAATTTTGCAAATCGAGGGTTGCGTTAAAGTTCGTATTGTAAGTTTATCCATGAAGTCGAAAATAAAATTTAAAAAAAAATCTGCATTTATCACTGCCTGTCCAATTCCCAACTTACTCTCATTTTTTGTCTCTTCGATTAACTGTCATCAACAACTTCTCAGACAAGACCTCGTTACACCATAGGCCCAGCTAAGACAGCAAAAAGTAACGAAGAACTAACTAAGTACCATAGTTCAAACGATGACTTGACTCCCTGCCATCATGTTTACCTTTTAAATTACTAGTGAAATTCTGCATCACATATCGACTGCTCCGCGCACACAATGACCAACCATTGCGAATGTCAACACTTTAAGCCAGAAAATATTGGTCACTGACAAGCGAAAGCACAGCCCATCAAAAGAATCAAAAAGCAATTCACTTCAGTTATCCCCTGTCGGAGGGGTGATCATTGCTTGACAGCAATCAAAGCAACCACCAATTACCTAACGTCATATTCGTAATCCCACCATCGACGCAGCACAGCTTAAACCTTTCCAACTTTCAACAGCCCTCAACCAGTCGCAGCGTGTGTGGGGACATCTAATGGGGACAAATCTTTCTAATTAAGATCGCAATCCAGAGTTGCGATAAACTTTCAAGACTGAAACTCTATGTGTGGCTGTGTGGCTGCGTGGGTGGGTGAGCGCGTGTGTTGCCACACTTTGACACACATTCTGCACGCAGTTGTTGACATCGCTTGAGGAAATAAATTCTCCGGCTGTCACACATTAACAAAGTCGTAAATTGGAAAAAATTGTTCACATAAAATCTGATGAGATCTCACTTTCTCTGTCGCACGACCGTCTCCCTCTCGCTTGTGCCAGGACGTGTGAGAGTCCTGACGGCCGTAGAAGTGGGTGGTTAAATGATGCAACGGCGGCGGCCGGGAAGGCGTTACAACATGACATCTATGGCGCCCAACACCTCCAAATGTGTACAATCTTAAGCTGGCTGCCAGCGGCAAGGGGTTATCACAATACCGCGTCATGTGTAGGTGCCTCTACATGCGTGTGTGTGTGTGTGTAAACATTGCTCAAAATTAATTAGGCATCACTTAAGCACGTTATGTCCTCGGGAAATCACGATTTCCCATTAAAAGTTATATGACGGGCCCTAAAGTGTGATATCTCCTCTTATCAGCGATGATACTAAGAAAGATTGATGACTTGACTTTATGAAGATTCTCTCTCTCTCGGTTTTCTTTCGCTCACTGTTGCCTTGTTCTTTCGTTCGCGTTCGTTTTGTTCCGTATCCTTTCTTATCCATCTTATGACAGCAATAAAAAAGGGATGGATTGAAAGCGATGTTTATTTAATTTGCCTCGGAAAGGTGACGGCTGTGCTGGTGGTTTGAAGCTTTAAATTCCAATAGGGATCGGTTGGGGGGATGAAATGCACAAAAACAGCAAACGAAAAAAAAGCTAAGAAAAAGACGGTCCCGCCGAATGATAAATGACGTAAAAAAGGGTGTTCACTTAATTATGTTGACAGGAAATGATCTCTAAAGTTTTAATTCGTCAGAAGGCCGTAAATGAGGCCGTGTCTGGTTTAAGGATTTGCCTTATCAGTTAAGCTCGACGTGATGTATGGACGGAGGAGGGTTTTTGCTGGGTTTCTT